>JAODKE010000050.1:15632683-15648834 GCA_026779605.1 Mormyrus hasselquistii
CCTGCAGGGGACACGGCTGCTGTTCTAGTCTTCAAAACAGACCCGGGGTCCCATGCTACCCTCTACATACTGCTGACACTCAGACACACTCACCCTTACCAAGAGAAGCACACACACACACACACACACACACACACACACACACACACACACACACACACACACACACACACACATATAACAGCGCGAATCAGGGGCATGCAGCTGCGGGTGACACATGGAGACGCGCACGCCGGAACGTGACCCACACTGCAGGAGACACGCAGCCAAACGATTGGGCAGGCGGAGAGACGAGCAGGCGGGCTGACCAGTGGAGTTGAAGACGCCGGGCGAGGGTGGGTTGAAGCTCTCGGCCAGTAGAGTGTTGTAGGGGGAGGTGCCAGAACGAGTCTGCAGCACCGGATTGGTCAGGAGGTGGTTGCCCATGGTCGCTGGAGAAAGGCGGGGGAGGAGAGGGACGGGAAGCGGAAAGCGAGTCGAGGGGGAACGTTAACAAACATCTCACAGGTGCAGAAAGGTTCATCCAGGAAAACGCGCGGTGATGAGGCCAGCGCTACGTTTTGTCAATACCCACGCCTGAAAGCTTAGAGGAGCAAAGGATGAAGCCACAGGGGAAGCAGGCTATGAGAAGGCAGGCACCTGCGAGGGCTTCAAACAGACGGCAAGAGCACCTTGGCTTCAGCAGGAGATACGAGCTCATGCGGGCATCACACGCAATCTAAACGACCCCATACGAAGGGAGGGAGAGGCACTGACTCCCGCGCCAGCGCATCGGAGCTGATCTCCATTATGGGGGAAGAACGGTTCATGGAAAACGCGAAGAGGCAAACTGGAAGAGACGAGAGGATGTTTGATTGATAACACCGGCTCTTCTCTCCGAGATAATGTCCGATTTAATTATTCTGCTTCGCCGTGAAATCGCTTTGTGCGCATCTCTCCGCAGCTGTTCTCCCTCGGCCAATGAAGAACAAAAGAAAAGATTTTATTTTCAACAAGCCTGTTTGTCTTTCTACTGTTTTTTTCTTTGTTAAATCCCTCAATTTTCATTAACGCCCCCATCCCGGGCCGGCCCCCTTATTAAATCCCCTGAAACCGGCTATCAGCTTATCCCATCACATGCCACTGTCGCTCGCTGCAATTACGCTAATTGCCTCCTACTAGCCCACACAATAATTAGTTCATTAACAGTGAAAATGCGGGACGGAGGTCTAGAACGCGCCGGGTGATTTAACACGCAGCTATGTCTGCCGCCATGAAGCCCCAGATCCTGACAATCACAGGCATCGCGGCAGGGAGGACGATGACCATGATGATGATGATGATGATGATGATGATGAGAGCAATACTGATCAGAGTGGTAGCCAGGAGCATTTCCATTACTGCCTTTTCACTGAGTTTGGGGACATTTATGACACAGAGAGGGAGAGAAAGGCAGCGGAGGACAGACGGGAGACCTGGCGTCACGTAAAGCTTCTCTGGCTCCTCCTCGTCCTGCGGTGTGGTGCAGACTCACCGCGGTTCAGCGTGGGGGTGCTGTTTATGTCCCCCGCCATGAAAGAGGACTCCGTCTGCTTGCGGACCGTGTCGTTCCACATCCTGCGTATGCGACTCTGGGGGCAGAGAAAGGCACGAGGCCCAAACGGGGCCCTTGTCAGTCTCACGGGCAGCGCACAGCGGGGCCATCACGGGAAAACGATGCGGCGGATGGAGTCCGTTCGTCATTCGGAAAGGCCTGTCACACGAGGACAGCTGGGCCAGAGCTGCCGGCCGAGCACAAAGGGGCCACGAAGCCCCAGAGTGTGTGCAAGGAGGCGTCACACATCGCACACGTCAAACGCCTGTCTGTCACATCTTAACAGCCCTCTTAAAGCCTACAGAGAGCCATTACAGAGCATTCTAATTCCTCACGTGGCGATGTGTGTTTATGGACAGGCATGACTGCATATGTCAGGTATGATAAGTTGTTATTTATGTATTGTAAAGCATTATAGATGAAACATTTCGTTTTACGACCACATTAATAATGAAGAGTGGACAGTCACGGGAAGCTAAGTTAACGCAGGCAGAAACAGTCAGGGAAGATAAATAAGTGAGGAGAGGTGCAACAAACTGGGGCTAATGTGTCTATCAGCGGAGGAGACAGGCTGCATCCCCGCGCACCTCCAGGGGGCACCCTCACCTGCCTGGTGGCGGAGGCGTGCCGCGCCTGGTTGCCAGTGTAGTAGCGGTTGTTAGCTCGCAGTGCTGAGGTCTTCAGGGAGCTGTGGGAGCTGGTGGTGGAAGAGCGGCTGCAGCAGTAGGAGTGGCGGAGACATTTACTGTACTCCTTATGGACCTGAGGAGAGATACAGGGGTCATGTGTGCACACACACACACACACACACACATACACAAACACAGACAAACAGACAGACAGATAGTGACCTTCTTCTGCAGGGCGCAGTGGAAGATGAAGATGAACATGCCCTGGAAGGCGTTGAAGGTGGTGAAGAGGTAGGCCATGATGACCGTGTTCTCATTGATGAAGAGGAGACCAAACGCCCAGGTCAGGCCCAGGAGGAAGAGCAAGGCAATGGCCCCCAGAGCCCAGGACCTGTCAGCAGACACCGTCATCTTCTAACACGCTTCTTGAGTCGACCATTTTCCCCGTTCGCTACCCCTACCTTACCGCCTCACCCTTTACACACCCTTCTCTCACTCACATTCATCCTCTTCCCTCTATCCTGCCCCGCCCTTAGCCCTGCGTGCCCCAGCATCCCCAGAGTCCCTACAGCATGCCGGGCCTCACTTGATGTTGTCAAGACGACTGGAGTCCGGTTTGAGAGCCGAGGAGCTGCGGATCATCTTGTGCAGGGTGATCAGCAGGAACATGAGGTTCAACTGGAGCCGGAGGGAAAAGCAGGCACTCCATAAGCATTAGCCAGCAGGTGGCGCTGTGGCTAAAGATGAGCACTCTTAAGCTGGTTCAAGTAAAACATCCATCCGTACGGTAAAACTCAAAGCTTCTCTATATGTATCTCATAACTGACAGATCAAGAGACTCACCACAATAACGAAAGAGACCGGCCCAATGAAGCTCCAGATAAAGTAGTTATCCACGCGCAGCCAGCACCTGTGTGGGGTTGACGTCATGTGATCAGTCACAGGGTCACACACGCAAGCACATACACGGGGGGGGAGCCTGGGAGAATGCGGTGGGGTACGCACGCTTTTTTGGTGCCGTAGCTGCGGTAGTCGATGGCCGCTGAGATGCCCACCACCAGCGCAGGGAAGCAGTAACCACATAGATAGTAGTACTTCTTGCGGGAACACTCGCCCTCAAAGACCTCCACCAGCATCAGGTAGAGCTGGACGCCCTCCAGGCACATCCACGAGAAGGCAGCCAGGAAGAAGAAGTGTAGGAGTCCGGCGAAGATGGGGCAAGCGATCTGTATGCGGGGGGGGGGCAACAAAACAAGAAAGGAAATTGTAATCCCTGTAATTATATCATCATTGATGCTGCTCTGTGAACTGGTACCTTCATCTCTGCACAAGTGGTCTGGGCAGTGTTGCATCATGCGGCACTCAGCTACCTTGGTCTGGATTCCATAGTCTCTCAGTGAGGTAAATTTCTTTTACATTTCTCTTTCTTTGGGTACATGCTTTTGCCCAAAGTGATGTGAAGTGAAAAAAGCTTGAGGTCAGAGAGCAGGGTCGGCCAGCACTGCTAGAACCGCTGGGTTACGGGCCATTATCAAGGATTTGAACCCACAATCTTCTGGGGAGGGTTATATACCTCACACAGAGCTGGACACCGCCAAACTCACGTGGTACTGTGTCTTGTCGATGCCGATTAGGAAGAGGAGCTCAGCGATGAAGAGGTTGATGCAGAGGTTCTTGTGGATGGTGTTACGGTCAGTCTGCATGCCTCGCAGGCAACAGAAGGTGGAGATGCAGATGGCCAGGCACACCAGGGAGATGACGATTCCCACCCAGGTGATCACAAAGAGGATGATCTCGTGCATGTGGCCAGGGTACTGGCAGGGACAGAGAGCGCCAATGAAATCACCCCATTACAGTAATGACCATCACAACACCTAATTCAACTGCTGCGAAGACGACGGCTGAAACATGATAGCTAAACGATCTCTGAGTGACTCGGTATCTCAATATCTGTCTCACAAATGATCAGACCGAACGAAATAGGAACAAAGCAAAGCCAAAACAAAAAAACAACAAAAATTCTGCTGGATGGAACCTGCATACTTGCCCCTAATTTAATTAATTTGCTAAAAATACTTTTCCATATTTCTCCACACATCTAACCAGATGAACGGTTACCTTTGTAATCTAACCATCTGTGACCGGTCAGTTTTTACATTTTTATATGAATAATTAGCAGCACATAAAACAGCTCACTCTTCCTATTTCATCTTGCTAATACTTTATTTAGCAACTTTTGACGCATCCCCTCCAAGTCACGAATGAGGCTTGTGTCATACGTGTGGGCTTATTCGACAGTTTTTCGGCGCACAGAAGAGGTCATTTCGAAAACAGTTGGGGCGGAACGGACCTTTGGCTGGCGCACGGGCGCGTCTGCGCGTTCACGTCTCATTTCAGCTCGGCAGGTTTGTCGGCACAGTGATAACACTGATTTTCTTTTTCAAGCCAAGTAATACTAAGGTTGGTGTCCCGATACCAATATCAAAATCGATATTGCCGGCAAATTAAGTTTGCCGAGAGGGTAGGGGGTTGATCGTATTATTTTAATTTAACGTTAAAATAAAGTTAAAAATAATAAATCACAATAAATAACGTATTACTACCAATAGACCTGATCCTCAGAATGAAACATTAAGATCGAAAGAGTCAATATTCCGAATTGCCAACTTTGGTCAGATCACGGGCTTAAGTGAGATTTTCAAGTCGAGATAAGTCTGTACACACATGCAGGATTCGCAAACTTCCCCAACGCTTTGCATACAGCTAATTTTAGGTTTATAATGGAATAAAATTAGATTTGCTGCAAGATTTCTTGCGTGATCTCGTGGGCTCGCAAAAGTATCTCGTGCGCATGAAAAAGTAAGAGCATTTTATTTTATTTTTTTTGCGCAGGTTCCTTCAGGGGCTCCGTATGAAAGTGTGAGTTGGCAACCCATAATATTTCAACCAATACATACATCTTTATTTATCTGTGTTATGGAGCGAGCATGAGAAGCAATGCGCGTCCATGCACGTAAACTAACCAGCAGCGTTGCCAGGTCTGCGGGCTTCCCGGCCAGTTGGGCTATTTTGAAAATACAGTTATGGTTAAATATAGGAGATTGCGGATTTTTGGGCTGCTTTCGTAATGTTCAGCGGGAGCGGACTGTAAGGGGGAAAAAGAAATTAATTATTATAAATGCAAGTGACTCCTAATCCTGAAGAATACCTGAATCGCCAACCACCGAAAGTGAGACAGACGCACACGGAAAGCCGGGTTGCAAAATTCTCACGCAAGAAATCTTACGGCAGATTTACAATATTAAGCGGGTTGGAAAATGGATGGATTATACAATTAGGCTAATAAGAAGCGTTGGGGTAGTTTGCAAGCCCTACAAACTATTTACAAGGTAATAAAACAGCTACATACATCTACATGCGTGTGCAAAATGGTCTCGAATTGAAAATCTCCAGCCAGGTGACCAAAGTCAGCATCCCAGGATGACACCATTGCGTTTAACTGTCGTTTTAAAATGTTGAACATTTGAATGTGATCAGCATGCAAAATACTTCTTTATTTCTCTGAGTATACAATATACTATGAGTTCAAATATTGGGCTAGTTTCAGCTTTCCAGACCTTAGGCTGGAGATTTTTGCTGGATCTGGCAACACTGTTGTCTAATTTGAATCCCGTTGTACTTTTCACGTATGAATGTCTTTATGTATGACAGCTGCATATCTGTATGCATAGTGCATCTCCAGGCGTCTCGCGGTGTGCAGAGCGCGCACGCCTGCGGCACCTACGGCTGGCTCGCGATGCGCCATGAGCACGGCGAAGTTGGTGAGGTGGCTGCAGGAGCAGGTGGTGTGGGTGCCGTTGGTGTCCAGCATCTTGCAGCCCTGCGAGGACCACTGACCCGTCATGGTGCGCTCCGAGTAGTTCCAGAAAGAGCAATTCGGACTGAAGTGGTTTTCCAGCTGCGGAAACACACGTGCAATTTAATCACAGACATGCACCTCGTGTGTGTAGGTGCGGGACCCACTTTAGACGCCTCTAATTTTCATGTTAGTAGTGCACGCGTGGTTTCCTTACGCAGTTAAAAACTAATGTACATAAATTAAACGTAAATTAACTAAATGCGCGTGTTTTGCGAAGATAACACGCTCTTTTATAATGGGATTTTACTCCGTCCGTATAATCCGTTCTCTTCTGAGATTTCAGCGGCATAGTTTGTCTCCGATAAAGGTACATCTCTTACCTTTATCCAAAATTTGTATTTGGTTCAAATATGGGCATTATCAAGCTTATTAAACTTCCACTTTCAGGACGGCATTATCGCTAGTAACTATCTTCGAAAGACCCATAATGCTTTGCAAGGGAAACGGAGTTACATTTAGGCGTCCTGCAATTTTACACTTTTTGCAGAGGACGTGTTAAAGGCATCTACTCGCTTTTGTACTGACATAAGCAGTCTCTTCCTATGATAACATCTTAAACCAAACGCAATTAAAAAAAAAGGTGGCATGTCTTAGGGTGTGGAAGAGTACCTTTTTGACAATGTTTTCGCAGATAAAACGTGAGAAATAGACACCGTAGAGACTGGTTCCTGCTTTTCCATAACTTAAGTTTGTGAGCTGTGCTGAAAAGAGTTTAATGTACTGACTGACAGCCGAAAACAGTGTGTCAGAGAATGCGTTTCTGTAATTATAGTGGGGACTAGATTCCTCCGCATTGTGATAAAAACCTGTAACTTTTTATGTCGTGGGGACATTTTTTGATCGCCAGAAGGATAACTACAATTTTACTTAAAAGAAATGCAATAATAATAATAAAAAACTAAAAATGACGAGAGACTTTTGTTTGGTTACTTATGGTTAAGATTGGGGCTGGTTAGCGGTTGAGGTTATTATAGTTGGGATTAGGATTATGCCTATAGACCTGAATGGGGAGTCCCCGATGTGTTTGTGTTTCTGTAACTGAGCAGCAAGCCGACCTGCAGGTGCCTCATGGTGTACAGCACAGGCTCGGTCAGAAACACCCGGCTCGACTCCTTGTTGATGGATGCGGCGATGACGTGCGAATTGACGACCAGGCTCCGTCCACCAGACCCCAGCTCCACCTCCATCTTGACGGTGGCGTTTTCCGTGGAGAGAAAGAACCCCAGGTTCTTGTAAAGCATGAAGACCACCTTCACCTGACCTGCTGGCCAAGAGAGAACCACACGGGAAACACATTATCCCCAAAATAGTTTTTAATGAGTGCATTTTTTGCACCATCACGATCTCCGCCTGACTGCATAGGAAGAAAAAATGAGAAGAAATAAAAGATGAGGCAGATATGTGAAAAACTGATGAGATGAAGTGATCAGGAGTAGAGTCATCACAACCTTGTGAATGTGAAAAAGGTTTAGCATTAAACGCATACCCAGCAAGTTTAACATGAAGAATGTCAAGTTAATTTTGTTCATCACTGAGCAATTTCTGATGTGTCCAAAGGAAATTGTATTACACGCCCTGTGAGCAGTGAACTTAGTCTCCGCTACTGGAAAAGCTTCACCCGTTGGTATCAGCAGGTGATATCTGTACCGGCTTGGTCTTTGAACGAGAGCAATTTGCGTTCTTGAGATCAGATTTTCTGATCACAGTGTCATGTCTTCCTGATAATCTTCTGTATGGCTGAGTTCACCGCGCTAGAACGATATCCTTTTGTCATGATATTTATATTTAAAAGATGCATCCTACTGCCCTTTTCAAGTTTTAATTCTCAAATTATGCTTTAATCATTTGATTCCCAAGAGCCTTTGGTGCTATGAAAAGGACAATCAAGGTTAGAGTGAAATTCTCACTGGGAACTGTAGGAAAATGCCAGGAGTAGACTGTGATAGATACAGACTTGATCTAGAACACAAATTCTAAAAAGGCACAGTAACAACGGAATAAAATTTGCTGTTGATTCCTAATACATTGTGACAATATTTTATGTTTTTTTCAAATTCAGTCCATTGCTAAATTAATGTCCACTAATTTTTAATCTATTTTTCTCAAAAATTAATTCACTGTGAAGTCCTCATTTACATCAAAAACTGACTTTATTTTTTAGGGGACATGAAAAGCTCTCGACAGGAAGCAGATGCCAGGATGCCTGGGCTTATGGATCGCGGCCAACAAGAGAGCAGGCCGACCTCACCATGCGGCCGAGCGAGACGCCACTGACCGTTGCGGCTGTACTGCTTGATCGTGGAGGCGGAGAGCTGTATGCTGCTGTCGCTGGCATGGGACTTTGGGAAGGACAGGTCCTGGAAATCCATCTCCGTGTTCAGCACGTACACTTCCAACTCTGGGACACACGCACAAGGGTTTTCGTTTACGTTCTTAGATACTGGAAGTCACACTGGAACCACGCACACACACACACAGCCTCACCGATGTTGGCGCCGCGGTCTGAAAAGCGCCCGTCATACAGGTTGTTGGCCAGCAGGAAGGCGCCCTTCTCCATGACATCCAGCAGCATGGTGGCGGTGTGTGCCTGCTCCGTGCTGTTCATGTCCTGCCATGACTCCAACGCCTCGGACCGGAGCAGGTTGTCCACTGTCTGAACTACAGCCTGAAGAGAGAAAGTGTGGAAGAGGAGAGAAACCAGAGAAAAAGAGCGTGAGGCCACTATACACCCCAACCAAGACCCACACACAATGAAGTGATGTGAGAGATGTCACGGCTTGCAGGGACAGGCGAACATCCATGTGCGAGCAATGCAGCCCCTTCGCTTCTCACCCACAGAGAATTCCACATTGTTTAATTACCCATCGCCACCTTTAGATGGAGCTTTGGAGTTACTCTGTGATTTACTGTCACACTTTGTGCTAACTAGGTAAATCACCAAAGTGACGAGCCAGTTCCCCTCCGCTGGTCTGCCCGGTGGAGCCTTAAATGTGGCCCAGTTCAGGGCTCTGGGACTGTCATGTCCAGAATAAGGAAGCGTGTGTTTCTTAGTGACATTTTGTCAGGCCTAAGCTGATAGATGCAAGGACTGCATTTTCACCCTCTGCAGTGTGCAGTGTATTAGAGGCATTAATATTTCATAGAGAAAATGTAAAATAAAAGGAGAGCGAGATATGTGAATTAAAATGAACAAAAATGAAATAAAAAACAATTTTACTTCCTCAACTGATGAGTCTAGCTGCATAATGATTTCATCCAATTAAAAAAGTGCACGCATGATAGTCAGCCAATCAGGGGACAGCTATCCAGAAAGCAGCTATTTCTGTTTCCTCTTGTTTCTTCAATGCTACCCGCAATAACAGGGCTCCCACTTCAAAACCTGCACTGTTCAGCAGATTCCAGGTCACATATAGGTTTTTCTCACAACGTGCCGAGATGTCACATGGCCCAATGTTGCGTGGAAAAAAAAAAAAACCTCAAAGCGTAATATTTCAACACAAAAAAAAAACGCAAAGTGTTATCATCCGCTCCCGTCAGTCAGAGCATAGATCAATAATAGTTTAAATGCAGATACCGGTGAACTGATTTCTGGGTGTAATTACACCTTCGATTATGGAATTTACACAGGCATGGAAAAACACCTCCCCCCCATTTCATCCGTCAGAATTCGGAGCTTTTCCCCCACCGGCTCTCCTGAGACCATCCTAGCCACTTGTCATTATATGTAGCTAATGAGATTTCTGCAGTATAAATTTATGGCTAATTGTGCGTTACTAAGTCGGCAGAGGGGGAATGGCGCCCTCTATCCTAAAGTAAGGGGTTTGCGTTATCTTACCGGCTGTTAATTGGATACTAATTAGTCATCTCATTAAAGACACGTTTTCTGCAATCATTTTTGATAAGAACTGCTAAACACTAATATTACACAATTAACATGCTGGTGTATGTGTGGTTAGGAGCAGGAAGTGAGACGCTGGAGGAGAGCTGATGGGGTGCAGAGGGTACCTGGATGTAGGCCCGGCAAGTTCTCTCTCTCTTCTGCAGCTGGAAGGGAAAAAGCAGGATGAGTGGCAGGGAGGGCGAGTGCGTCGTAGTGCCTCCGTGGCTCGTAGGACTCGCCGTGTCTCTCGGAGGATTGCGAGCGTTTGCGAGTGCACACGTGGGCGGCTGTCACACCTTGTTGTAGTTGCGCGCGGCCGACTCCTTGTTGCCAGGCCGCAGCGCCTGAAGTTGGGCGTCCAGGATGTCCAGCAGCTGCTCCATGAGGCGCACGGACGAGCTGACGTCGCCGGCGTGGATGCGCCCTCGTGTGTGGTTCACCAACTCGCCCGCGATGTTCGCTGCGTTCTCCCCGCTCTTGATCTGTGGGGACCACAGATGTCACCTTCACAGCTGGGTCTAAGCTGCCTAAGGCCCGAATGACAGAAGGGGGCCTGGCAAAGTGTATAAAGGGGATCCCCTCCACATTCGGGCTTCTAAAGTGGTAGATCCGGCTCTGGTCATCCTTAATGCATACCGCCAATAAGAAACAGGGGGAAGGGATTTACATGCATCCCCCAAAAGCTGATAGGCTTAGCAATATGAAGGGGCTGAGGTTTGTTTCTAAGCTACTCCCACATGTCACATTCAATTGGTCATTTACAAAAGAGGGAGGTGAGATACTATATATATAATTCTTGGCAGCGGAGGATATTAGTGACGCAGAAGATGAGCGCAATGGGCTGGAGACCCCGGGCCGGGCCGAATGCACGCCTGGCCGGTACCTTCTGGGCCACCTGGCTGACCCATGGCGAAGTGCAGTTGCTGAGGTCGGGTCCGCGGGGGTTCCACATTGCCGGAGAGACCAAGCACTGGAAGGAGGCGATGCCTGGATGCAGAGAGAAGGAGGGATGAAGGAGCTGCTTCAGACGAAGAGCAGGGGTAGAAGCGGGGAGAGTTTTGTGGGATGGTTAGGAGAGAGAATGCAGGCTGGCTGAAAAAAAAATCTGAGGAAAAATGAGAGCAGGCACCGCGGCCAAATAACAAGCTAATCACGCAGCGGCGTGACACAGAGAAAGCACCCGAGGGAGGCCCCCGTCCCACCGCACTGTATCCTCCGGAACGTTCTGCGTTTACGCAGGTGAGTTCAGAGAGAGGACACAGGCCCGGGATCTGACGGACCTGAGCCGGCGTGCAGCTCCATGCGCACAAATAAAACCGGCAGACGGGAGGCTTCCAACAGAGCAAGCGAAAGAGGGAGGGAGCGGGATGCTGGGAGGAAAGGGGGGAGAAGAAGGAGAAGTTAGACAGAGAGAGAGAGGAAGAGGATGGGCAGAGGACGATGGGGGGAGTATTTGAGCTGGTGAATCAGAGCGGAAGCCGTGGTGTTTCGCTGGCACTGCTCCTACGTCCCCCTCCCCTTCACCTGCGTTGTCACGAGCCTGGAGCTGATGCCAACGGGTGCCAATTAAGGCAGCAGCTAACGGAGCCCTGGCAG
Source organism: Mormyrus hasselquistii (assembly GCA_026779605.1). Lineage (NCBI taxonomy): Eukaryota > Metazoa > Chordata > Actinopteri > Osteoglossiformes > Mormyridae > Mormyrus > Mormyrus hasselquistii. The sequence goes on from JAODKE010000050.1 coordinate 15,644,281, forward strand.
CACTTCAAGGGGGTTTGGTAGAAACTTTGGGGGGGTGAAGTAGTTTCAAAACCAGGTTTCTGTCACTCTGAAAATCAGGTCGTGTGCCCCCATGTGGCGCTTAGTGAGTATGGCTGACTGCTGTGGAAATAAGGGTTGTATGCAGACATGCCAGGAGCACGGCCCCTTACCCAGAGACCCCTTCGGACAGGGCCGTTCCACCATCTCCCCCTTCTGCGTGGGGGGCCACTGGACCCCACGGGCCACACGAGCCTCACAGGTATGTGGCTCGGGCCCCTGGGGGGGCCGCGGCAGGCGAGGTGGCCGGCCGGTGACAGGCACGGTGGCGGTGATGGGCCGCAGATCAGGGGCCTTGTTGATGGCCCCAATGGGGTGTGAGGTGGGGGGCAGGGAGCGGGGCGTGGAGGGCCCGGAGCTGTGGGCGATGGTGGGCTTGAAGGGCGACAGAGTGGTGCTGGTCATCTGGGTCGTGGTGAGGGGGTCTGGAAGAACCACAGAGAAAAACGGGCAGAGTCTGGTTAACCTGCAGTTAACTAGAAGATTAATAGTCACCACAGCAGAAAAGGAACTTCTGAAAGTATGCTGAGCAGTACAATAATGAAATATCTTTAACTAATATTACCCAGGGTTCAAATTACACAGTGGCTTTTGGGGGATGCCCCATTTTTCAGTGTGTACCACGATTCCCCAAGATACATATACGTGTGCGGCAGCGCGGTCAGTAACAGGGTTACTGTGAAAAACATTCTGCTACTACTGCACGCAGTTAATACCGTCAGTAACATAGGATATAGGCACAATAATGACATAAGAATCACACACAGAATAAACACACAGCACTGACATATTAATACTATTATTCCATGAACTTTAATGTACGGAACATAAAATATAACCTATAACAAAAAATTACACATTATTAGAGCTCCCCCCCCCCAAAAAAGGTCTCAGAGGAGGCTTTCAGGGGAGCTTTTGTCCTTATCAGGGGGGCCGAGATTCCCCATAATTCCAACCATAATATTATATTTGTACATTTGATATTCTCAGTTTTGTTTATTTGGTGTCAACAATTAAATGTGAATACTTTTGTAGGTTCCTGAAAGATCGCAGAAATTCGTGTAATCCTGAAAACAAGCTGGATCACGTAAAGTCATACAGTATATATATGAGTAATACAGAATATTTGCTAGTATAAGTGTATAATATATCTTCAGTATTAAATGTCCTGGCTTGTTTACACGGCACGTCTTCGCCTTGATATCCAGCCTCACTTACATGTCAGCTGTCTTTATGATCATGGGACGTCACCTTTCTTGCAGTAACGTTAGTACTTTTCAGTACTGGTAATTTAACATTTTTAATAATGGGTCTAAAATGCAGCTCGCAGCCCATACAGTAGTGGCTTTGCACATGGAGGAGCATAATTTAAATGGTTTGTATATTATATAAAAAGATCTTGATAGAAAATGAAAAGTAATTTTGCATGCAAAGTGTACCGCTTGTTTAGACACTTGTAATAAATAGACGTGTTATGCTATCAGGCTAACAGACTGTAGAAACCTTTTATTATCATTAAAGAGGCAGCACTGTGGTCACACCCCATGGAAAGGCGTTGGTTTTGAATCCCACCTCCGCTTCGCATGTGTGGACTTTACACGCTGTCTTTGTGTCGTGTGACAGCACGTTCCCCTGGGATTCGTGTGTTCTCTGCGTGTTCCCTATGCCCCTCCCTTCCGACACTGTCGGAATTTCCAAGCCTCACCGGAATGTTGTTGCTAAGTGGTTGATTTTAATCTTTCTGGAGTTTACGAGTTAATGAGCTAGCACTAAACACTTCATTTCCTCCCGAAAAGTTTGATTTGTCTTCACATTTCGATGAGAGTAATTATTTCCGCGCTCCAGTCAGTCGCTTTTTGCTCTTGATGTTCCCGGCCGCCTGCTGGCCCTGAGATCCCAGTGACTGGTGGGATTTGCACCCCCAAGGGCGGAGGATGGCCTCATGCCCGTGGTCTTTCTCTGTCCAACGACCCCAACTCAACACGATGCGCGATCAAGCCGCGAAGCAGCCTGGAGTCAATCCCCACTGAGAATGTTTACACGCCACTGCTGATCTTCGCTACACAAATACCAGCTGCGAGATCGATGAAGGACCCTTTTAAAACAGAGCTCTCACTCTCTTACTCATATCAGCTGCTAAATGCCGATAAACAACAAATCACTGCTTCAGATATACATTTTTAGATATTTATATATCACCTATTTCCTCCTCATTGTTCTTTTAAATGTTTTTTTTTGTTTTGTTAATGGTGACTCATTTTGCTGCAGCAAAGATGGGCCAGACTGTGGACTAGTTGAATGGTTCAAGAAAGGCACGCAGGAACATACCATTGGTGGGGTCAGGGGGGCCGAACTCCAGTGGGTATCTCAGCACGTTGTAGTTGTTCCATACGTAGAGCTGGTTGTCGCGAGGGTTGTAGTCGATGGAGGAGACGTACTGGTAAGGGTTGGGGAAGGGGATGTGCACAGGCTCTTCACGCCCGCGGTTGGTGTTGTAGGCATACAGCACCAGGTCGCCACCCGCCTCGCTGTCATCGTCCTGGTAGACGGAGCGCACGGCGTACAGCACCCCGCACGCCATGAAGGCATTGGATGCCAGCCGCTTGTCAAAGCTTGTCTCCCAGGTGCCCTCGAAGCGCAGGGTGTATGGATTCACCTGCGGGGAGACGTCAGGACAGTTGAATGATCAAATTGCCTATAATCCCACAGGGGGGCCGAGGTTCGGTGCACCTCCTCACCTGGCTGACCACCAGGCGCCCGTTGTTGGCCTCTGTGGCATAGATGACCCACAGGCCGTTCTCGTCCACGGCCAGGTCGATGTCCGACTTGCCGCCCCAGCGGTACGGTGACGTGTCATGGTAATTGGCGTTGGCGACGATGGCCTCGCCACTCTTGATGCGCGTGCGCAGGTCGTACTTGACAATGTTGCGCGTGCGCTCCTTGTTGTAGAACACGGCTCCGTCGTACACCACGAAGCCCGTCCCATCCACGCGATTTGGCAGCCTGTGGGGGGGGATGGTCACATGTTCTCAGACGCATCAATTCAGGAATGAGATCAGCAATCATAACTCCCATTCTTATTATAATATAAAATCAACCAATAAAGACATATACATTCTGACTCTTTCATTTCCTAGGCAATAGGAGGTGCTCACTTGTAGGTAGTAGTAGCTCGGTTCTGCCGGAAGTCTTCCCAGGACATGTATTCATACAGCATGTCTGTGCGGTAAGGTGTCCAGGGCATGACGTAGAGCCGGTCCCCCGACTGGAGGGGGTCTTTGCACCATGCCCCCGCCTGGTGCTCCGCTTCCTGCAGCGAGCTGGCTGGCTGGACCCTAAGGAGAGTCCCCGGACAGACGAAGACTGGAGGGAGGGATGGAGGGAGGAAGGAAGGAGCGAGGGGTCGAAAGAGGGAGGGGAAAGGAGGAACAAGGGAATGAGGAAGGAAAAGGAGAAAGAGAACGGGAAGAAACGAAGTAGATGGAGGAAAAAGAAGCCGAACGACAGGAAGGAGAGAGAGGAGGGAAGGGAGGAATGGAAGAGGAATGGAGGATAGATGGAGGTGGGAAATTGGGAGATATTGGGTGGGGGGGAAGAGGAGGGGAGAGAGCAACAGAAGAGTGTGAGATAAACCAGCAGGCTGGAAAACCATAGGAGCAGAACGACTGACCATGTGTTAAAGCTTGTTTAGTGCAAAGAAGGAGAGCTGGGCTCTCTGGATTGGGGGGGGGGGGATCAAACTGCTGTTGCGCAAATACTGTCTCCAGGTTCACCTCTAAGGCTGCCCTAATTCAGCACTGCCTTGCTTTCTATTTCTGGACACTCTGAGTCGCTTTCTCCAGCTACACTCATCCATAGTGGGGTCTGCTTTAAATATTTATTTAGATAATAGACAAGGACAGTGTCTGCTGGGTCCAGCTGTGTCAGAACAGGAGGAGGAAAGGGTGTATGTGTCACACACACACACACACACACACACACACACAGATCATACACACATAAAGGCATACATGCACAAATAAGAAGTGTACATGATAGAGATCACCCTACATGTTTTCTTAAGAAAACTGACAGGTGAAAACAAAAGGATTACCTGCTGCGTGTGTTTATACCTAAACAGAAGCCTTCGGGGATCAGCAAATATCTCCTATGGAAAAAAGCCATCAGCTCATCAATGTCATTAAGGGAGTGGGTTGGGTTTATTGGGGATATTTCAGAAAAACAAAAGCCAGACACCCTACTCACTGACTACCTGAAAGGAACACAAACACGTCCTGCTCACTGACTCCCTGAAAGGAACACAGACACGTCCTGCTCACTGACTCCCTGTTAGGAACACAGACACATCCTGCTCACTGACTCCCTGAAAGGAACACAGACACGTCCTCCTCACTGACTCCCTGAAAGGAACACAGATGCATCCTGCTCACTGACTCCCTGAAAGGAACACAGACACGTCCTGCTCACTGACTCCCTGAAAGGAAAACAGACACGTCC
>JAODKE010000050.1:15679258-15689314 GCA_026779605.1 Mormyrus hasselquistii
CTGCCCTGGGGCTAGGCCATGCCGCGGGGTGGTCACTGCGCAGCCCAGACCTCAATATGACCCCCCCCCCCCACGGCAAGCTCCCGCCAGAGAGACGCCAGCGCACTCTATCTTACTCCCACCCGCCCGCCCGCACACGGCCCTGAGGCTACTCAGGAGCCCCGCGCCACCCCCCACCCTCCAGGCTCTCCCGTCTCCCCCGAGCGTCTGCAAGGCAGACGGGCTTCGGAGACAGAGAGACGGAGATGGTGAAAATTAAATTCCATTTAAGCCTAATCCCATTTAAAACCTGTATGGGCCCCCGCTGCTATTGTGACAGCCTGGGAGATCCATCACCATCGTTACTTTGTAGCAATCAATGGCGAAACGTGATACAATGTAAATAATGGACCTTCTGGCACACCATTGGCGTGTGCGTGTTTGGGAGTGTATGCGTGTGCTGGGCCGTGTGCATGTGTGTGGCGATGGGGGTGATGTGTGTGTGGCTCATGTGTATATTACATTGGGGTATCAAATGTCTCCACAATGTGATAAAAACCTGTTATTCTGACATTGTGGGGACCATTTTGTTTATACATTTTCATTAAAATCTGGGACTGTAATGAAAAAATTAAAAATGCCAAAGGTCTTGTATTTTATTTGGTTACTCACGGTTAAGGTTAGGATTGGGTAGGGGTTAAGGCTGGCATTGTTAGGGTTAGGGCTTTACCCATAGAAATGAATGGAGAGTCCCCACAAAGATGTGAATATGTAGACTCTGTGCATGTGTGTGAGTGTTTAGGGGTAGGAAGCTGATTCACAGTCAGCTCCGAGGATGCTGCCCCCCCCCCACCACCCTCCACCCCTGGGGATCTCCGCCGTGATGCGTGTCACGGAGCACACCATGCTCAGGGTCATGTCTTGTTTTACGTGCAGAGCTCTCGCCCCCGTGCCGTGAACACGTAGCTCTCTTCGTCACCGCAATAGGGCGTCACTTGTCTCTGGCGTTGCTATGGCAGTAAAGGGCTCTCCTCACGACGCGTGTGCCTGGAGATAAGGTTTCATGACTCTCCATGGTCGGCATGAAAGGGAGAGTCTGCGGTCCATCTTCTCCATTCCATCTTCTCATGGGGCGGCAGGTGCCACTGGATGCCAGAGGGTTCCTCAGCTTTTTCGGCGACACAGGGACACTCCTCGGCTCCTGATCTTTGCCGCGCCCGTTTGCACGCCTCCATTCCCATGTTTCACTGAAGGCTTTTACCAATACCAAAGTGTGAGTGGGGAGACCTCAGAGGTGCTCCAGAACCTTCCAATTTAATAGCGGCGGTTTAATTTTATTGCTTCCTGGAGGCAGTTTGCAAATAAAAAGGAGCCAAGTGTGACCCCTGTATAGAGGGTCAGCTAGGCTGCCCCCCGCCATCCTCGCAGAGCCGGAAACACGACCCCGTTCAATCCTAATTAAGGAGCTGCTGTGCTTGGGGTCCGGATTTCCCCAGAAGCTGGCTCTCACACCCCCAGCCGCCACCTCCACTGTCCCATTTGTTTCCACACACGCCAGTCACTGGTCCGCTCATCACATCCGGCACTGAGACGCCTAAACCCAGATATACAGTCCCCATGTGCACACTAGGGGGTGTCCGATATGCTCTCCATCCCTCCCCCCCTCCCTCCCGGGCGCTAATCAAATCATCAGCCATGCGTCCAGAATCGGCCCAATAAATAAAAACTCAGCGCAAGCTCCCCTGTTGGAATCGTCGCTTCAATAAGTGATGTTGGGGCGATTTCCATGCCGGAGATCGATCCACACACCTCCAAGGCGCTCTCCCAGCACCTCGGAGTGTGGCGAGATGCCCCATGCTGGATAGTACCGGACTGGCGCTCCCTGTGAGAGGCCTGGCTCCCCCAGTTGCCCGACTCGGTGGAGCGGCGAGACCCTGCAATCTGTCATCCGATCCCCGTGCCACCCTCGGCGGGCAAAATCGACGGCGCCGCATTATCTGTGCCAACGCAGATACGTCGCCATTGGCAACAAACGGCCTGTCGATGCGCCATTGCCCCCGGCCAACATGTCACCGGTCGTGCCAAAAGCAGAGTCAACAACGCGCCCCGACCCACCCTGACACAGAGACAAACAGCAGCGGATTATTGGTTCTGACCCAGAGATGGTGACACCGTGTCCCACCTCCCCACAGCTGGTCTACTGGCTGAAATCTCCCGTATTTTTATTACATGGCCCCCACACCATGATCCCCACATCGTGTACAGATGTGCCAGTGTTAAGAAGGAGGCATTGACGCCAATGCCGATGCTCTGCACGACACCCCCCAGTGGACTTTGTCACACTGCGCCGTGTGTAGAAACTCACAACACAAGAAAACACACAATAAACTCACCTCCAGAAGATGCACTGTTCACACCTCACGGATGGCAGCGTTCACACTATTGACGTGCTACTATTTACGCATTATTGACGCATCGAACCCAAGCTGACCGCCCGAGCCTGCGGTCACCCGCACTGCAGTGGCAACAACGACCCACAGTTCGGCGTAACTACGTTAAGTGCGCGGCAGCGTCCGTGCGTGCGAGCGGAGCAGCAGTGCTCCGCATTAATCGTTCATCCACCGTCCGTGGAGGTGGGCTGCTTGGCACTGGGTCATCCATCACTTCACCCGTCCATCCTGTCAATGGCATCATCCTCCAATCCATCTTCTGTGGGGTGGGGAATAGTGTGGGGGGGTTGGATGGGTTTCGGGAGAGAGACTCAGAGGCTTTTAGCTATGTGCCTCCCCCTTCGCTACCGCCTCCCCAGCCACCCTCAACACAGTGACAAGCCGCCTCAACACGCTTAGTGCTCATGAAGTATGTTGCCTCGTCTCTGTAACGCAGCCAATCGTAGAGGACGGGACGAGGAGGGGGGAACAAAGCCTGTAAACAACCCCCCCCCCACACACACCCCACCACGGCTCCCTGATTGTGGGGAAGATGGATCGTCAGCATCCTTCTCGCCTCCACTCGAACGCTCCGCCTTCCTCTTCAGCGTCTGACCCGCCCAGGTTTCAGTCCATCCCATTCAGCACGTGCTGCCTGTTAGAGGGGCTTCACTCCACACCTGAACTCCGGGTCGGAGGGGCTTCACTCCACACCCGAGCCCCCGGAAGCCATTTCCCGACTTGTCATTTTCACGTTCACTTTCAATACGACTTCACATTTAAAGACTATGATCGCATTTGGTCCTGTCTAATTTCAGGAATGGGACTGATGCACTGATGCTGTGCTGATGTATAGCTGTGTGTGTGTGTGTGTGGGTGTGTGTGTGTGTGTAGGTGTAACCCTCAGCCCTCCACTGCGGGCTTTACAGCTCCCTGCTCGATCTCTGCGCGACACTGCCGATCTTTAAAGACCCCCGAAGGAGAATGACTGACAGTAATATAATCTTGCTTTACAGTTTTATTTAACCATAAAGGCGACATTTTAGTGCAGCTCTGTTTTTGTTCTTCACTTTCTTCTTCATAATTGAATTAACAAACTGATTGCTTCGCTGATGCCGTTGTGACCTTAGCTTTTGTTATCAATGATAATAATAAACGCACCTTTCTGCACATTAAGCCCTCCACCCCACTCAGGCTTTCACAGGCTCCAGTGCTGCCTAGATACCAGATGCACTGTACATCGCAGATGTGTGCCTATATAACCCATACTGTACATCCTATAATATGCAGCATGCAGCTGTCCTTTCCATCCACTGCAAAAAGCCAGCATCCACACGAGTGCCTCCACTTAGGGCCAAGCTATGCACGTTTAGCGTATCTGCGTGTGTGTCTGCGTGTATCTGTCTGTGTGTCTGTCTGTGTGTGTGTCTGCATGTTCATGAGTGCGAGCAAGCTCTATCACTTAGCTATGTCCATTCTCTCTTTGAATTCAAATGTAAAGTCTGACATTTATTGCATTAATTCTACATGCATCCCAAACCACTAGAGACACTCCAAATGCCCCTCCCCCCTCCCACTAGACAAACACACACACACACATTTGTATTCATACCTGTGTGGGGACCATTCATTCATTACTATGGGGAAAAACCCTAATCCCAACAAAGACGACCTTGACCCCACCCAGCCCTGACCCTAACCAAACAAAATATGACACTACTGGCATTTTTAGTTTTTTGACTGCAGATCTTTGTGGGGATCTGAAAATGGTCTCCACAATATCAAAATAACAGGTTTATATGACATTGTGGGGACATTCCATTCCTACTATGTAATTTAAATATAATCCACATGCACACACGCATGCAGGTGTGCAGGATACACACATCAGTGTCTTTTGTCATTACTCAGTATTATATCATATTGACATATACGTGCATGTTCCATAACTGTTTGCAGACTGACCATGCACTCTATCTACAGGGGGCACCCTGGAGATTTTAGGGACACCAAATGAGCTAACTGCATGTTTTTGGAGGACAAGAGGACACCCCCACGAGCACAAGGTGAACATGCAAACTCCCCACACTCACACGCACTGCCCCCCCACCCCCCACACCACACACGACGCTGCGTGATCAGTGAGATAAAGAGATGCCTGAGACTTCTAATTACCCACTGGTCTTTGCTGGCGCGGCCTCTGGGCTGTAAAAGGACAACCGCGCGTGACGCCACGTGACAGAGCAGGCCCGGTGCCGTCCACGGCGGTCACCTTGAGGTCGAGGTCAGCGCCGGCTCCGTGCCGATCGCTGCCACGTGGCGCCATAGCCAGGAGTGACCGCGTTTCCACTGGAGGGACACGGGATAGGAGGAGACGACGGAGAGGGCACGGTGGCCAGTCAGAGGAGAAAAGGCTAAAGTCCCACCTTAATTATCACTCTTAATTAATCCACTCTGGACCAGGCGCCATCTATCCCTCTCTCCCTCTCTTTCTCTCTCTCCACTGTTCCATCACCATCTCTCTCTCAAATTCGAATCGAAATGAATAATTCCACACAAGTGACGATGCAACAAAAGCGTTGCTAAAAAACGTCCCTAAGAAAACATAAAGAAAAAATAAAATAAAACCAACAATTTCCTCCTCTTTGCCGCAGCGGAGACAGGCACTTCTGCACCACCGAGGGTCTTAAATGAGAGATATTTGGGCCCAGAAATAAGACATGGCCCCCTTATTCTCGTCCCCAAGCTCCTTCCCCTCGACTACATTTTTCCACGTTCAAATAAACAGAACAAAGTAATAACTAAGATGACAGTCACCTAGGAACCAGGGTGCCCAGCCGAGAGGGGGGGGGGGTGAGCCGTAACATCGCCATTTGTTGTTTAATCCTCACCCAGCTAAAATGCACATAATTCCGTCGGCCAAGTTCATTTCTCCACCACGGCTGTAAGATTTTCCTTATCGTTGTTTCTAATTCCGAGCTTCAGGGCCATCCGTCTCAGGGGTGGGGTGGGGGGGGGGTGTTTCTGGAGACGGCTGATTAGGCTCGGGGGACCTGAACCCCAACAGACACCTGGATCTCACCGCCTCAGAGGATATCCGTGTATCTTTTTGCAGTGCAGGCAGCCTAATTCCGGCCATATTTGGGCCTTGCGAAAGACGTCTCCAAATTCGAGGTGGGGAACCGGAATGTTCTAATTGGCATTCGTCTTCATTTTTTTTCATCCTGGAGAAGGTACCTTCCTCACTCTCTCTTTCTCTCTCCCCCTCTCCATTGTTTTTCTCCCTTCTCTCTGCTTTTCCATCCATCTCTTCCTGCTCTTTGGACTCGTCTCTTTCCATCTGATCCCCCGCCCCCTCCCCTTGGTCGCTCCATCTCTGTGAAGATTAGTGAGTAAGCAGGCCGCTTGTCTGTGTCCCAGGGCAGGCCTCCCTGCGGTATCTCCCCTTCCTGCCCTTTACCCCGGGACACAGAGGACTCCGGAGGGGGACCTGCTGTCACAAATAACTGCTCCCCCCCCCACCGCTGCAGCACAGGACTTGCCTGAACAGAAGTTTCCAACGGGGCTCCCCCCGGCGGACCGAGCTGCACGTAGATGGGAGCCGAGAGAAACAAGTGAGGGTGGGCGGGACAAACAAGGCCAGATGGAGTGAGTGTAGAATGGCAGGCAAACAAAGAGGGGCAGGTCAAATAAAGATAGCAAAGCAAAGAATGGCCGGGCAAATAAAAACATGGAAAAGTATTAAAGTATTAAGAGGTCACTGAATGGTGGGTGGGGATGGGGCGTGGTTAACATTGATGGGTGGGGCATGTGATGGGGGCGTGGTTAACATTGATGGGTGGGAGCATGTGATGGGGGCGTGGTTAACATTGATGGGAAGGACAAAAAATATAGCCAACGCAGATGGATGTGGGTACAGACAATACAGAGTCAGTAGACAGTGGTCATGGCTCGAGGATCCCGCCCAGAGTAGTCTCAAACGCGGGGCAAAATGCTTAAAAAATGTTTCTTACATCAGAGGAACTCCCACACTCCCCCCCCCACCTCATCCCTGCCTTATCTGATGTTAAAAATACATCACAGAATCAGGATGACTCATCCCTAACAGCTCAAATACCCCCCGCCCATAATCCCCCACTCCCTCCAATCCTCCTTACATCATTCATCCACATCCGCCCCTCGATCCCAATTTCTTTCCTAATACCCCTCTCTTGCCATCTCCATCCCTTTGCTCCCTTCTCTCTCTTCCACTTCTTTCCCGCATTCTTTACTCACCCCCTGCCCAAAGTTCAAATTTATTCATTATGGCCCTTCACCGTTTCCTTGACGGCTCCCTCCATCTCTCCCTCCATCCGTCGCCTCCCCTCCATCTCTCCTTCCATTCGTCACCAACCCCTCCATCTCTCCCTCCAACCGTCACCTCCCCTCCATCTCTCCCTCCATCCCCACATCGGCCTCGCCCGCTTCTGCCCTGCCTCCCTTTCATCTCCCTCTCCCACCGTCTCTTTGGCAGCCTAGAGCACCATTAAAGGCTGGAGTGGCTGCCCCCCCCCGGCCCCATGGCCGCTGGAGGCTATGTGGGGCCATGCTTACTGGGCTCTGATCGCCATCCAAGCTCACCGAGCCACACAGCAGGACCATCCACCCACGCCCACAGCAAATAGCGCCCCCGTGTGGTGCACCTTTCAGAGCACCGCTGCTCCAGCACACTTCACAGACCTAGGAGAGACGGGACCCATCATACCCTACAGTCACACTAACCCCCTCACAGTCACAATGACCCCCCCCACCACTCAATTCACAGATCCCCCCACACACAGTTACACTGACCCCCAATTCACATAACTAGGTTGACCCCCACCCCACACACACCTGTTGCACAGTTACACCAACCGCAGCTCCATGCGGGGGCCCAAACACATGCGCAGAAACCCCCCAATGCAGCTCAGAATCCCCCAGTTACCACTAAACACAAGGGCCGTTCCTGCGTAACACTGCAGCACATCATTATAAAATCATTCCTGAGGCCAGTACTGCATTCCTGAAAATTAACAGCAGTGTTATCTGTGGTGTAGGTAACCATAGTTCCAGTACCAGTAGTACAGTTTCCCAGCACTTTTTACTAATAATTAAAATATTACAAATATGGTTTCAAGACCCAAGGTGAGTGGGATTAGCATGTGCTGTCAATCACTCCCTGCAACCTGTGAGTTTAACCAATGAGAGGTCGATAATTCCCCCCACTGCTGCTTTGTATACCCAATTCTTCCTTTTGTTATTATCTACCCTCACGTCAAATGTTCATTGGAGAAAGTGTGAAATATAAAGGTTATAATGTTATAGGTTATAATGCTGCTGTGTTCATGTGGCTGGTGGAAAGTTTAAGAAAGCTTCACTCTCCGATTCTGGTCTGTAATTGGGAATGAGCAGGTGAGAGGTGTGATCTGCCTTCTGTTGAGAGAACAGGAACTGAAACATATGTCCACCTTAACATAACTGAAGTATGGCTTCACCCCAACATACTGAAGAATAGCTCTGCCCGCACATAACTGAAGCCTGATTCCGCCTTCACAACACTCCCAAAAAAATTAAGTATGAGTTCATCCCAACTGGATTGAAGCATGGATTCACTCTTATAGTACTGAAGTATGACTTCACTCCAACATATCTGAACAATGGCCCTGTCCGCATATAACTAAAGCTTGATTCCTCTCTCACAACACCAAAAAATTAAGTATGAGTTCACCCCAACTGGACTGAAGCATGGCTTCACTCTTATAGTACTGAAGCATGGCACCTTCACAGCACCCCCCAAAGGACTGAAGCATGGATTCATGATCACAATCCTCCCCCTCAGGCCTTCAAGGCATCAGCTTAACCGCGCTCCTGGATGCCTCTATCCTCACACGCGTTCACATTTATGTCCTTCCTGATCCGTCCAATCCTCACCATCTGATTTTTAATTTTGTGCTTGGTCTTCTTTGGACAGAAATCATACAGCCGCCCGAACAGAATTTTCCGGGCTAACGCTTCACCACAAAGCCACGTCTGGGAATAAAATAAGTGCCGTCATTAAGGGTGCCTTTCAGCAACCTGAACAATCACCGCCTTTTTCACACTACTTACCGTTCTAATAATGTCTAGGTTACGGGAGGAAGCAAAACAGCCCTTATCTGCAGGCCCATTTATTAAAAACACCCTCATTTGAGAAGCTACAAACAGCCGACAGCAGCCAAGTCACCAGGAGCCGCATACAGTCTGAGAAGAAATGGAGTGATGCAAAATAAACATTATTATATATCATACATGTACAGCCTGGCCTATTATTTTTTTGCACAACACATAGAACCTTAAACACGCACTCACATCCGCAAACAAACCAACACTGTAGTATTACATTAAGAAACACCAATAACTACAGGTTTTATGTTTGTAAGTTTCAGCTAGAAATAAATAAGTGAATTGAGATAGTTATATGTAACTTGTCGGCAATGCATTTCTCAATGCCACACAGATTCTGGCATGCAAACTAGCAAATGATTTCACGGTTTTGGTATAGACATGCATTTCTGGGCTCCTTATATTGTTACGCGGATTATACTGCTGTTGTCTAATTTTTTGTTCATCCGTTTTCTGACCGCTTATCTAGTCCAGGGTCACGGGGAGCTTGGAACCTGTCCCAGGAAGCACAGGGCAGAAGGCGGGAAACACCCAGAATGGGATGCCAGTCCGGTGCAGGGCTCACACACGCACACACACACACACACGCACACAAAGGATGGTTTTTAGTGATGCTCTAGTCTTCCCCCTCAAAGACTGGTCCACCCTTCACCAAAGCCCATTTGACCAGAAAGGAACAGCAGCTACATACTGTACACCCGCTGCTTTGAGACAAAAGGGAGGCATTTGCTGTCATATCCTTAGGATAGATACCCAGTCTCGCTGTAGAAATGGATGAGGTGTAAAATTTGGAATTGCAGAAAATGGAGGCTGTCTGTTAAAGTAAGCAAACTGGTTGTAAATGAGGGGTGTTTAATGGCCCGTTCACAACCCACTGGTAAATGTTTGCTCAATCCATTAAAACTATTTTTTTTTGGGGGGGGGGGGGGGGAGAAATATTTCAAATAGCTTTTTCTATATATCCCACTATCAACAAGTAGATATTGTGACTAACACAGTGCGTACCCTCCATCTCCACCATCTCTTCAAACTACCTTTCTTTCCATCAACTGGACAACCAGCCTCAAACGTATCATGTCTTTTTTTTCTTACGGCACAGATGTAGATCGTAATGGGCCCAATAAAAATAGTAATGAACACAGCTCATCCGACACATGTCCCTGCCTGTCTAATAGACGTACTCCGATGAGAATAAGCTTTCACCGTCCATTCATTTGGTAATGTGACGGAGCATAACCGACGTCTTTTTCCATTCATGCTGCCACCATACTACGATGTCTAGTGTGGGCTGGGCATCTTGCTACGGCTTGAAAATAAATAATTCAAAATCGATTATTTGTGCATCGATAGCACTGGCTTTTATCATGTTTGGCTTTTATAATGAAAATATGTTTGAGATAGTGTCGGGGAGACACGCCGCCATGCCGGTCAAGTCAAGCGTTGCGGTCAGTGTGTGTGTGTGTGTATA
>JAODKE010000050.1:15689422-15700257 GCA_026779605.1 Mormyrus hasselquistii
ATCTTCTATTCCTTTTTTCACATAATCGAAATGTTGATCATCGTATTACTGCCATAAAGAAAAACTGCTTTTGGGATCGCGTCGTATTTGCCGTGTAAAAACTCAGGACATTCGGCACTCCAAGTCTGAAAGTGGGACTTATCACACAACTGTATGCTTGGTCGCAGCTCCAATCTGTGTCTGTGCATCTCTTTTGGGGTTACCGATTTAACGCTGTCCGCTGTAATAATAATATAAAAAGGGATACTTTGAATATCCCCATATTGCGGAATTTCTCACAGAGCACACAACGATCCACCTCGAGATAAAGAGGTGGACATTGTGAAAAGGGGGTTGGATGCGCTGGTGCTGGCAATCAATGGGTCTCCCCTCCATCCTCCCAGCCTCACTCGGGTACCTTAGAGGCGCTTTGACGCTCAACCCGCGGCTGTTACTTTGCCAGCCTGACCATTAGTTCGGGGATGACCATTATGGGACTTCATTACCCGCTCGTTTATATGTATTACACAAAAACACAGCCGCCCTTGTCCGTCCCTTGACATTTCTGTACGCGCGGCTCCATGATCAATGGCGCCATAGCTTTCTGATTATCGGCGATAAGTGTCAGGCACATATAAGCAGACGCATAA
Source organism: Mormyrus hasselquistii (assembly GCA_026779605.1). Taxonomy (NCBI): domain Eukaryota; kingdom Metazoa; phylum Chordata; class Actinopteri; order Osteoglossiformes; family Mormyridae; genus Mormyrus; species Mormyrus hasselquistii. Next base: position 15,690,052 of record JAODKE010000050.1, read on the forward strand.
AAGCCTGAGCACAGGCAAAGACGCCTAATGAAAAACGTGACCTGAGAAAGTATTAATTGCAGTTCATCTGTATAAAAATATACACATTTTACAATGCTAGCTTTCGTGCGACTCGCGGGCATTATGCAATAGCCCGGGAGCGTGTGTGTGTGTGCGCGCATGTGTGTGTGTGCATGCTTTGTGCGAATGAAATATGAGAATTAACCGCGATGACGCTTTATTTCCATCCGAGGAAATTAGATGTATAAATGTAAGAAGCGTTTTTCAAAAAATGAGGGAAAGAGCGCGAAGCAGATGTCATTAAAAATGACAGCCTGTAAATGGTGTCAAAAAATGACTTAGGCGCGCCGACGGCAGCCGCATCCTTGTGTGCTCGTACAAATATGAGTGCCAGCGCGTGTCTGCCTGTGCATGTGTATGATATATACATATTAAAGAGGGCGGATCACGCGCCGTTGGCTCATTATTAAATTTTCTTGCTCTGTATATCTGTCCATCCAGGAGAAAAACAGTAAATTAATCACGTTATACGCCGGTTCCCCCACTGTTATGAAGCCCACGGTGGCAGACGAGTCCCACGATCGTGTTCAGTGCAACATCCCGTATCTTGGAATAGCCTAGATAAAACCCCGATTCGTGTCCTACCTTGATTCCTCCAATCTCCTTCCACCGTGTCTCACTGCGTCTCATTCATTCTTCCCTCTCGTTTCACTCCGGCTCTTTCTTCCCTCCGGTTATCCGCTGTTTTCTCTTTTTCGACCTCTTCGTGCGGATGCATAAAGATTAAAAATTAATACACTGATATCTACAAGGCAGAACGCAGAGCCTGAACGCCCGAGACTGGAAAAAACGCCCTGGCAAAATAACACTGTAACGCTGGAATAATATCCCATATAGTAGGCTAATGTTCTCACAAATAAACAGACGACGTATAAAACGTGTGACTAGCCGGCGACTTCTCTTCGTCGCCCTACCGCTGTGAGGATTATTTACAGATTAACAACAACAATAATGCTTCGGGCAAATTAATACATAATTCCCTCAAAATATATATTTTTTTCCGCAGTCCCTTTCAGTGCTATGCTGGTGACAGGTTCAGTGCAACAACGTACCGAAAAACATCTCCTGCGTTCACTTGGCCCATAATAAAGGGATATTATGCTGATAAAATGTCTACATGTACGTGAGGCAGTGCTGATGGTGATATCTGGGAACACCATAACCAGCAACCATGAGGTTGATGGTTTCACACACACAAAAGTCTCTTGTCTTCAGGAACCATTTAACATGTAAGAGGTCCGTTTTTTCGATCCATGTTCTGGCGCCAAGAAATGATATGTCGATCTATCGCTCTCCAGTCAGAAGGTAAAAATATTTGTTCCCACAAATTTCTTACAAAGTCTTCCTATTTTTGAAGTATGGCAATTTTTTTCTCAGCAGGGAAAGAATTTAAGTAGAATAGTCAAATAACCGCCATAGTCATGTGTATTAAAAAAAAAAAAACGATTAGGCGAATGTAACTGATCTTGAATAAATAACCAGCATTTAATATGCATAAATTAATTAGCCCCCTCTTTAAGTCCACAGCTGAAACATCCTCCTTCGCCTGAAAACACGAAAAGACATTTTTACTTATAGACTGACTGATTGATTGACTGATTGATTGAGTGTACGATTATTGTTCAGTAGTAAGTGCCAAAGAGACAAAAAACATACGAGGCGTTCCCAGGGTTCATCATTTCTCCCATCTACTAATACGCACACTTGATCGAAAAACGAGATCAATGCGGTGCAAAAACAAATGATCTAAAGTGTCTCATTGTGCGTCCTATAGTGCATAATAGTGAGCCGCGCTACGCGGACGGAGCGGATACTGGGCTGCGCACGGCGCGGTTTCCCGCTCGGTATTCAGCCTGAGCATGAAGGTGTGTATTAAAAACCAGTCTATTTCAGGTGTAGCGCCGAGGTGATAATTAGATTCCCAAGCCAACGCTCAATCCCAGAAGACACGGGAGCTCTTGCACAAAAACAGGTATCTTCGTCCCGACTTTATCCTTTATACATTCATTAGTATTATTATTGTATTATTGTCGTGGCTTTGACCGAAGCAGAAAACCACCGAGCGAAACTGCCAGGAGGAAAAATGCAACAATTTATCGTAGCTGCTGTACTGAGAAGCCTGGCGCTTAAATTCAGTCTGTGCATCTAGCTTTTTTTCACGTATAACCTCCGTAGTTTGTGAGCTTCACCAGCGTCGATTCCAGATGAGAAACTGAGATCATGAAGGTGATGGGAGGGGCGGCGATCACCGCCGTCCAAACCCCGTGGCCTGACGACCTCAGATTTTGTACCGATTCCTAATAATTATTCAGTCAGCCTTTTCGAGTCCTTCATCTGATCTCGGTACTTTGCGCAATACTACACAACAGCAGGGCTAATATTGCAGACGGCAATCCAATCGAACCCAGTGCGTAGACTTCCACTGAAAGGGGCTGGAGCTCTCTCTCTCTCTCTCTCTCTCTCTCTCTCTCTCTCTGTCTCTATTTCTCTCTCTTTTCTCTCTCTGGCAACCAGTGCTCTGAACCGCACAAAACACGGCATGGATTTCCCAATTTGTTCTACTCATATCCACCACACACAGCCTCAGGCTTATAAAAAAGCTCTCTCACACACACATGGGTAAGAATACAGTGGGACTGAGCTTTGCAAAAGGTTATTTTCAAGAAGGGAACCTCAACTTAGTTAATTTCCATGTCACAAAAATGCATTTAGATGAAAATAAAGTAAAATGTCTTTTGTTCTGTCACCAAAGCAGATGGAGCTTAAGCTATCATGAAGTTCTTGTCTGACTATCACCAGAGAAGCAATTTTTTCAGCAATACAAGTACAATAAACAGAGGTCATTGTCCATATTACATTTCAGTTAACAGAACAGCAATAAGTCTACCCATTATTATCGTATGTATCTTCCAAGAGAGCCAAACAAAGGAGATTAACTCCTGTCATGCACTGACTCAAAACCTGTTAACCCAAGATAATCACGTCCTGCATCCTCTGCTGTAGAAATTCTGCATGGACATCTGTGACCTGTGGTCAAGGTTCCACAAGAAAGAAATATTACATCAACTGCATATCCAGCATAGCCATGTGGTGATAATTTACAGGGTGTCAGTATGATGGGGTTACTGTAGTAGTATATAGCAGGTTTTTATAATTCTTTACCAGCTCCTACAGATGCCTTTGATCAGGTTCAGGGACATGGAGTTCGCCAACAGAACCTTTTTCTGACTAATCCCACGGAGGAGATTGAGATAAAGTGGCCAGAAGATTCCCTGCCATTGTTTTCCATGTGTGAAGGACGAAAGCCTTCAGATAGTCTGCGGTCACACGGGCAGCCTGAGAAGGACGGTGTCACTCGAGTCCAGTCTCATGGGAACGACGTGGGAATGACGACACCGTACTGTCCATGCAAGGTCGAGAAGGCAGTTCCTCATCATTGAGAACTGGAGGGATTTTTTGTATGGCTCGCCCACAACATGAGTAAATCTGCTCAGACCCTTCTGTGGACCACCCAGTAATCTTCACGAGATGCAGAGAGTCTCCGCATGACGCTGGCCGGTTATTAGGTGCTCCAACACGGCCTCAGGCATGCGCTAAATGACTAAGCATGGCCCATTGGATGGTGGTAGAGGAACTTCCGCACCTCCTAGCATGCAAAGTTCAGGCGGGGACATGGGAAAGCAATTGGGGGTGTGGGGGAGTTAAAATGGGTGTCGATAAGCCAACCTGGGAAGATGAGGGGCAGGGAAGGGGGAGTTAAAAAAAGAGAAAAAAAACAGGGAAACAGAGAGGAGCACTGATTAGGGCAAGCAGACTGTGAAAGGACTAATTCAAATTCATTTCATCCAAATGAATAGGCCGACATCTGAATCCATTACCCGCGAATGCAAGAACAGAGTCTTACATCTCCAATCCCATTTGAAGGCCCCTGTCGTCTGGTTCTGACAGGAGACGTATCCCGCTCAAGGACGCGGCAACGGCATCCAGCTCCCCCTCCGCCTGGACCACTGCACGGCTCTCTGTGGTTTTTATCTAGCCACGTCCTGCCCACACGCTGCCCCCCCCAGCAGTCAGGCAATTACAGTATTAAGCACGGCCTGGCTGCGCTGTGGGCCCACCCCAAGACGGTCATCTGCTGTGCTTCGGCGCCGGGAGAAAAGCCAGGGCTCACAGCGCCCGGTGCCGCCGCCCACTTCAGCAGTGATGCCAGGACGGCCCCTGGCGACAGGAAGCGTACAGGAAGTAGCTGCCACCCTCACCACTGCCACCATCATCCCAGCATCTCCTCCAGCTCATCCTGATTAAGCTACGAGCGCCTGACGATGGGAGTAATGGTCCAGCTTAAGGAAGTGTTACGATCCTCCTCCCCCCACCTTGGCCAACCCACGTTCCAGGGTTAATTGGCTTCCAGCTCAGCTGCACAGGCTGAGAAACGCCTACGGTCCTCAGAACTTGTCACAAGTCACGGAGACGGGCCGTGCCGGTGGTCAGGATCCTTGGGGAATTCCTCCGGAGCCGGCATGGAACGCAGCAGGCAGGAACGCGCGGCACGTCCAAGGAACAAAGCCAACCACTTTGTCCCTCATGACAACCTCTCCCTTCGGTGTCCTCACCTTCCAAGAGATTACATTTCCAAGACAGGAACCCCCTCGCTTGGGGAAAGGGTGTGGGGGGGGGGGTTTCAGTGGATTACTGAAATTCAAGGCATTTTAAAAGGTCACCCTGTCAATGGCAGAGTTTGGTCCTGACATCGTGATGATCCCGGGTATTAACCATACGTTAGTGATTTCATCTGCAGACAGGGTGGGGCCACTGCTCAGGCTTATCTAAGGACTCACTTAAGTCATCTGTCAGTCACTAGTGAGGTTTTTCTCCGAGACGTGTTTTTAATGCCAACGTGCCAGGCGATGGCAGGTCACGGACTAAGGATCGACAACAGGAAAGCCATCCCCCCAAAATGCGGGTGGCTGGCGACCAACAGCGAAGAAACAGGGAAGGCAGCAGGCCTCCAGGGAAGACGCTGTGCTCACAAACTTCAATACGACAGGCAAGGAAAACCTAATAAGGAACCTATTTATTAAGTATTGTCTCTCGGTGCCAGCTGACGCTCCCTAATTCTCCCATAAACTCTGCTCCTGCCCGGCGGAAAGAGAATGGGTACCGGAGACAATGAAGTTTGGGAAGTACAATGTCGGGCAAACAGACACACAGGATGTAGGAAGGACACGGAATGTCGGGGGGGTCAAAGTGATTTTGGGGCTTGAGTATTAACTGGGGGGGACCTCTGCTCCATGTCTGAGCTCTGTTTTAATATCGCGACTCCCAGCATTACACGGTGAAAAAAAAGAGTCATCTGAAAGCAAAAGGGAACCGTGACAATTTTCAAAATTAAATTTCTTGCCGGTTTCCTCGGACCGTCACGAGCTGGGAAGAGTGTTTACCCTGCGGGGGGCGGGGTCTTGACTCCCTCGCACACCCGGGCCTTTGTGATGTGACTTCGTTGCTGGCCATGAGGTTAAATCTCTCCAGTCATACGGGCTACTAGTGCCACGCAGAGTCAATAAGCAATTACGCCTCCGTGGGGGGGGAGGGGCAGTCATGGACGTCACTCCTGCCGTGTTTCTGTATTCCTTTGCGCGCCCGTGTCAATGCGCCTTGAGGCTGCATAGTTGCCTTTAACATGTACGCGGTCCTAGGTAAATATCATCCCCCCCCCGGACCATCAATCCATGGCATCTCCATCAACGTGACGTGGTGGGGGGGAGCAGGCGCATACGGGCTTCTCGTGCACAGGAACCGTGCCGCCGGCCTTTCATTTATAACATGGCATAGTCGCGACGCTCATGTAGGTCAGCCAAACGAATAAACTCTCATTTAAATGTAAATATAGACTCTGGCTGCTCCTCGCCAGCCCGCTGTAGTTCAGGCGCTCATTACAATCGCGGCCATATTTTTAACGGATCCGCGCGACATCCGTTCTGATGTACTTCAGGGGTTCCTGTGTTTGAATCGATGTTTCTGTGAGGCGGCCGTTGTTCGTAATCTTCTGGCCCTTTTTGGCACGTTCGATGTTTATGTTTCTGAACTATATTTACATTTTTCAGCAACAAGTTATAATTGTACCGGGGTTTATGTTGGTGCCTCTGGGACGCGATTTCTAGGTGGTGCTTTTTAAGTGCACGACACACTCGCTTTCCATTCGGTTACACATCAAGCTTTATCATTTTCCCCCACCATGCCTGAAGGATAGAAACTTGCAGAATGCCCAGTGAGATTCTCTTTTTTCTCTCTCTTTGTCTCTCTCTCATTTTTCCTGCTTCTGTCATTTTCCCTTCTCCCTTCCCCTCTTAATCTCACTCACCTTTTATTTATCCTTCAATTACTTCATTCGTTGTCTTTCACTCATTCTTTCCTCCTCTCTTTCTTTCTCTCCCCTTCTTTCCCTTCTCCTCCTCCTCAGTCTATTATCTGCCGTTTGGCTAATTGGCGTATTAGCGGCATGCCGCGGGTGACTGGGAGGTCCGGGCAGGGCGACTGACTGCCACAGCATACGGATGAGGAGGGACGAGAGAGGATGGAGGGAAGATGACAGGGAAGGAAAGGTGGAGGCAGACAGAGGAAAGGAAGAGTAGAGACCTGAGAGAAACGGCGACAGGGATAGAGAGCACAGCTAGGCTGCGAAAGCTGAAGCAGGACAAGGTGTGTTTTTGCACATAACAGCCATACAAGTGGATGAGAGCAGGATGGCGTGATTGTAAAAAAAGCAAGTGGTGATGAAGAGAGAAAAAGCCAGTAATTGCCCTCTTTTTAAATGGCTTTCTCTCCCTCTTCTCTGTCCCCCTCCACCCCCCCTTCGGTGTCCACATTCAGCCCAATTACCCACTCTCTCCTGCACCCCTGTCAGCATATGGAAATACAGATCACACAGAGAAATGTTTCTCTTTTTCCTTTCTCTCACACCAGTAGAAGGGAGGTGGCCTTCAAATGAAGGTGGGCTTGGAGAAAGTGAGGCAGGAAGCTCAGAGGGAAACGGGCCAGAGGATGCAGATGCGGGGCCTCTACTAAAGAGCCCCATAAAAGCACATGAAATTGGGCCCCCAATTCAGACCAATCACAATTTTTCTAGGCCCCTGGTACACAGAGGCCCTTGGAATCGTCCTACCTTTACCCCCCTTTGTAGAGCTCTTGTGCACATGCTGCAGTAAACACGCAAAGCCCCCCCCCCACAGCCACTCGCCGGAAGGGTGTCGACTCGTACCCCGTGACAGCATAGCTGCCTGGTCCTGAGAGGAAGGGACGTTCGTTACCCCCTGACAGCTAACAGGTACCTGCCTTGTGTGATGTTGCATAACAAGTGACATATTTACTTCACGACAGCTAACAGACGACGTCGTTACAACGCAGTAGGTAGCATGTGCCTGCCTCACGCGTCGTCGGGCCTCGCACGACACCGCCACCGAGCACAGGGCGCGCGTTCACAGCGTCGCGGTAATCGTCCGTGTCCATACTCTTGTATCTGTCACACAAAGGTACACATTTCCACTGTCTCAAGTCATTAGCCACATAAGGTTAAATAAATGGTGAAATGTCATCTTTTAAAATTAGCTTTTTCCAATGATGTTTCAGGAAACAAACCAAATTTATTTATTAACATTCCATGAATATGAATATAATTTAAACATTTTTTTTTAGTTTGTGAGCTCATACTTGTCGTAGTCATCTTTAAAAACCTTGTGGGGGCTGCCGTGTGGGTTTATTGCTCCATCACTCTTAAAAAATATATATGTTTGTTAGAGTGTATAAATGTTTAAAATGTAATAGCCGAGAGTCAAAGGTCAACGACACCAAGATGTAATGAAACTGGAATTTTGTCAATATAAACAAGGGTCATGTGACACTGACAGGAAGTACAAATAGCTTGGCGAGGTGAGCCTTGATTAGCCTCCAGTCCACTAGCAATCACGTGATTGGAGAAAAAAAAATCAGGAAGTTCTCACACCCTGGGGAGGATTCGAACCTGCATCCCTAGAGGCAGCGGATCCCATCCACTTTTGCACCAGAGCTGTTGAATTTGTGCATTAATTTGAGAGGAGCTTGCAAAAATGCTGTGTGGTGCCTGGGGTGAGACGGAGGAGAAGAAGACGCGAGACGGCGGGGCGGGGGGGGGGGTGGGGGGTTTTGTGCTGGCAGAAGAAAGCGTCACAGAGGTGCTTTGGAGGACAGCGCCTGCCGTAGACGGCGATAATGAGGCCTGAACCGATGCCGGCGTCTCACGCGTTTCAACTGTCAGCCGGGGAGAGTTGCACTCATTGGCTGGTGGATCTTGGAAAAACGGTTGGTGTCAACCGTCGCCGCCCACACCAGGCCCCCGAAGCCTGCCTCCTACACCGGCATCAACCCGCCCGAGGACGTCCTGACATCGTTGTAAAGGCCTAATGAGTCATAATTGGGATGAGAACTTGACGCTCAGCACCTAATTATTTCTGATTACTATCGTTAGCAGGCTGACTGAAAATTAGTGGCAGGGAAGGTAGCGATGCACAGAGAGCTGGCTGGCTATGGAGTCACCCGAGGGCCATTGTCAATAATGCTTGTTTTCTTCCCTTTAAAACAACACCTCCTTCTGGTTCTTGTGTCAGGAGGCATCTCACCAACCCACCCTCCGTTCTTCCAAAACACCTTTATTTTTTTAAATGCTGAATGATTCATCTGTTGAATTTGCTAGCAAGAGTAGTAACCCACCCTGCAGTCCCCACCCCCATTCCCGTTACCCTACCAGGTACCCCATCTTCTCCACTTCTGGGCAATCTATGGAGGTCCATGAGCCAATTGGACCATTGTCACACCTCACCCGACTCCGAGCCAATCAGGAAAGTGGAGGGCGGGACTCATGGTAACATCCATATATGAGATTGTGAACCTAGAGGGCACTGCAAACCTCTGGTTGAACTTGCATGGGCATTTGCGTAATTGTAGAGCAGACAAAGTTATCAACAGTGGAGGACAGTAATGAGGTCAATGAGTCGTCGGATGAAGGAATTCGGCTCAGTGGATGAGTGGAGTGATATCAGAAAAATAAACGATAGTGGGGGGAAATGGCCTCTAAATAATTCATGAAAACAACAGATTTACACATACACACACACGCACACACACGAGTTAAGATAATCACATAAAGAGAAAGTTTGCAGAGGGTTGCATAAGCATAAGGTTTGCATAAAGTTAGATTTCTTTCAGTTTTACGAATAATATTTAACTTTTTTTTTTTAAATTACAGTCCTCATCTGACCAATCTTTTTTCCCTCTAATGATCTCTGAGGCCCAAAATATTAGCGCTGAATGTGCTTTACGTGCAGTTTGGGCTCCCTGAGCGTTCCTGAGCAGCTGTAAATGCACTTCGCAAATTCACCAATTAGTCGTTAGTTATAATTAGTGTATTAACAAGCTAAATAGTCCATGAGCCCACATGCCCTGACTCCCTATCACTCGCTCCTGGCTGTAGTCACTACGGCATTATTGAAACATCACTCTCTGCTCTTCATCGGCTGCCGTGGTTCCTGGTAAAAAAAAAAAATTACGATTGCCTTCCCGGAATATTGCAGAGGTCAGATGTTTCCACGAGAGCGTGTAATGTGGCGATAGCCTGCCTTAGGTTCAGATTTGATTGGGGTCATGTCGAGGAATTGATTAATGTTCTTTATTATTTATCTATTTATTATCTATTATTTATCTATTTGTAAGTTACTATGTTTATTCCTTCCTGTTATGCTGCTGCTTTATTTACATACACATTACGCTACGTAAATGAACAGCTGTGTAACATACATAACCCCTTGTTTCTAGCCCCCTGATTTTGCATTGACCTCTGTGTTTCACTTTAATTTCTGTGTAAGCCCTCCTCCTGTCACTTGCTGCTTGCATGATGCACCACGGTCCTACTGGAACGCCTTTTGGTGCCATTGTATACCTGTACTGTATATGGATAGAACAGGACAACAGCCCACTTGAATTGTTAGGCCAGCAAATTGACAAGTGTAAGATTTAGGAAACCGTTAGGTGAGTTGGAGGACCCCTCCATGAGCCGACACCTTATCGTGGTGGAGGGGTTTGTGTGTTCCTGTGATCCCAGGAGCTATGTTGCCCGGG
>JAODKE010000050.1:15725816-15737213 GCA_026779605.1 Mormyrus hasselquistii
TGTGTGTGTGTGTGTGTGTGTGTGTGTGTGTGTGTGTGTGTGTGTGTGTGTGTGTGTGTGTGTGTGTTTGTTTGTTTCATTGTGGGTACCAAATGTCCGCACAGTGTGATAAAAACCTGTTATTCTCACTTTGTGGGGACCATTTATTTTGATCCTCACAAGGAGAAATTCAATTTAATAAAAATCTGTGAATCAAAAAAAAAACGAAAATGCAAAAGTGTTGTATATTATTTGGTCACTTATGGTTAAGGTCAGGGCTGGGTTAAGCTCATCATGTTGGGATTAGGGTTTTCTCTGTAGAAAAAAAATTATTGAAATGTGTAGGTCTGAGTGTGTGTGCGTGTGACATGCTTTTACCTTTGATGTTGGGGGGGTGCTCTACACTGAGAACAGACTGAAGAAAAAAACACACAGACCAACACACAGAGACACAGGCACACACACAGACACAGACAAACACGCAGACACAGACAAACACGCAGACACAGGCACACACAAACAAACACCCAGACACAGACACAGACAAACAAACACAGACAGACAAACACAGACAGACAAACACAGACAGACAAACACAAACAGACACGCACACAAAAGTTCCCACAGGCCTGGTACTATAACAATAATTACTACCAGCTATAGCATCAGGGCCTTCGCTTAACAGGTGAGACGTGCCAGTAATTACGTCTGTATAACGACGCCGTGTTCTGGGTGCCTCTAATGAGCACCGCCAGCCCCCCCCCCCCCCCTTCCGTGGAGGTTTGTTTTTCCAGTGAATGGCGGGTAGCGTGAGCGGACCAGCCCGTCTGAGGTGAGTGCATCCCGGCACGGGTGCGTTTAATTGACGGGGAGGCAGCGCAGGACATGGGGGAGGGGTGGCATGCCGATGTGACGTCCCGGGAAATAATCGTAAGCTGACGACGTGGTTCAAACTCCTGTTTATTGTCACCTGTCGGAGGGAGGTGTCAGATGAATTATCCCCCCCACGACGAGCACCCGGGAACAGGCATCTCGCCTCGTCTGCCTCCCGCCATGCCACCCCCCCCACCCGCATAAACAATCTCACCCACGTCAGTCGACGACATGGGGAGGCGTCACTGAGGCATACACGGCCCAGCAGCACATAGGTGCGCAGTTCTAGAAATTTCTACTTTAAATTTCAAATATAACTGCAGCTCCAGAAGCTGACACATTCAATATTCATCTAAAGACATTTAAAGTAAAAGGTCTTTATTCGGTAATACAAAACAGTGGCCCTAAATAACATGGGAATTATCAGTAATAGCAATAACTGTTTTAATTCTGCGAGAACCCAAGATTCAGCAAAAATGGATTTTAAAGCTGCTATTAGCTATTCTATCCATTTAATGAAATGCAAAAATGAGTGACATTGTATAATTAAACATAGGCTTTTGTTTTTCCCTATTAACAAATGGGCATATTATTCTGTTATCAAAATAACAAACATTATACATTTAGCAGCAGGAGGGAGACTGTGATCAAAAAAATATAGATTTATTTGCCATTTCTGCACTGTACAAGACAGAATAAGTCTGAAAATGATTTATATGGCTGAATCAGCCTTGGAGAGTTGGGGGTATGGTGGAACTGGGGCCCAGGGTGGATAAAATGCAGCCCTGAGTCAGGGTGACGATGCTGGGGCGAGGCGCGCTGGGAGCAGTGACACAGCCTCAGGTGCTGAAAATAAGACTGACTCGACCTTTCAAGACCGCTGTCCATTTTAGCCTGCAAGGTATTCTTGTCAGCCTGAGCAGCGTTCCAGCCGTGGAAACTCTCGCGGGATCTTCAGCCAGTGCTGTCGAGTCCCGCCTCGGATGCAGTGCAGCACACAGCCCTTTAACAGTCAGGAAGTGGCACTGGAGTGAAACGCAGGGACCCATGGGATTCCAGAGCATGTACGTATGCCTGTGTGGTCTCTCCCAAGAGTGAGCAGTGTGCCCGTGTGGTCTCTCCCAAGGGTGAGCAGTGTGCCCGTGTGGTCTCTCCCAAGAGTGAGGAGTGTGCCCGTGTGGTCTCTCCCAAGAGTGAGCAGTGTGCCCGTGTGGTCTCTCCCAAGGGTGAGCAGTGTGCCCGTGTGGTCTCTCCCAAGAATGAGCAGTGTTCCCATGTGGTCTCTCCCAAGGGTGAGCAGTGTGCCTGTGTGGTCTCTCCCAAGAGTGAGCAGAGATGAGGAGATAGTCAAGGGACATTATCCCTGCTAAGAACAGACCCTTCTGCTAGGCGCACGGAGGCACACACAGCAGCTCAACCACGCTCCTCTCACTCTTCCTTTCTCGCTCTCTCTCCCTCTCTCTTCTCTCCCTCACTCTCCCTTTCTCTCTTTCTGGGCTCAGCTATCTAATTCTGGGTATTAAAAATGCCTGCGGACATTCTCTTATGAATATTTCATGTCTTTTAATTTTCTGGGGGCTCACAGAAAACTTTAACCGTCTCACTCTCCGCCTGCCACTGTCCCTGTCCCCCTTAGGGGGGCGGGTGGCGGGGGGGTTGCAGTGTTCGGCGGTATGAGACGGATAAAGTTTGACAGCGACGGAGAGTCACCTGCCTGTATATCTACCCCTACAATTCACCCTCTTCTCCATCCAGCCCCTTGACCCGAATTGCATCTCCTGACATACGCCCTCTGGTGGAAAGGGGCATCAGCTTCTCCACTCCATGGCTGAAGTTCTGGCCTGAGTTTCCAGGGTTTCGAGTTTAACTCGGGTCTGACCCCTCACAGTCTCTGCTGGCCATAAATTTCCATTAGAATTGCTAATCTGTCGAAAAAAGCTCCCCCCTCAGCTCCCCTTACTGGGAACAGCTACACAGTATAATGTTTAAAGTCCACCTCCTGATTTTTAATGGAAAGTGCTGCGTTAAAAGCTGTCGCGCCACTTTACCGGCACTCCGTAAAGGTTTTTTTTTGCCTGCTGCTTTATATTTGCAGGGAGGCCCATTTCTAAGAGGCGCTGATGAGCTTTGGCACTAATCACAACTAATGAAGCCACATCTGTACAGGCTGATCTTCTGCATCCTGGATTCCCATCGCTCTGCCCCTGCCTAATGCGTCTAATCTAATAGACTCTTATGTATTTAAAGTGCCGTTTAAAGTACAGATGTTTGGGTTTTTTTTATTAGGTAAAATGCATTATCGGTCTCGGCTCGTACCTCTTCCTTTTAAAACTTTGACCCCCGCTCGTTGTTCACAATTGATTGTCCGTGTTAATTTTCAGCGCAGACGGAATCCGCTCCTGAAAGCGCCTCACTGACCGTGTTACCCCCTAAACCAGCCACAAATGCACGCCGGATATTGCCAACATGAAGCTTAAAAACCCAGCAGCCTCCTCCTCCCACTGCTAATAATATTATAGCATAATTTCCTGTGTTCTTCACTTAGCTGTGTGACGTTCATCCTCATATAATCACTTGTGCAGCATTTGAGCACCTTTTGCTGATTCCCTTTCCGAGTTTTATAAACATAATCGGATTGAGGCATGGAAAAGCTCGACAGGGACACTGCAAAAAATCCATAATGGGAAAGATCGTGAGAATCTGAACAGCAAAGGCAATGGGAATGTTAACAGCAAAGGCAATGGGAATCCAAACAGCAAAGGCAATGGGAATGTTAACAGCAAAGGCAATGGGAATGTTAACACCAAAGGCAATGGGAATGTTAACAGCAAAGACAATGGGAATCCTAACAGCAAAGGCAATGGGAATGTTAACAGCAAAGACAATGGGAATGTTAACACCAAAGGCAATGGGAATGTTAACAGCAAAGGCAATTGGAAAGTTAACAGCAAAGGCAATGGGAATGTAAACACCAACGGCAATGGGAATGTTAACAGCAAAGGCAATGGGAATGTTAACAGCAAAGGCAATGGGAATGTTAACACCAAAGGCAATGGGAATGTTAACAGCAAAGGCAATGGGAATGTTAACAGCAAAGGCAATGGGAACGTTAACAGCAAAGGCAATGGGAATGTTAACAGCAAAGGCAATGGGAATGTTGACAGCAAAGGCAATGGGAATCCTAACAGCAAAGGCAATGGGAATCCTAACAGCAAGGGCAGTGGGAATGTTAACAGCAAAGGCAATGGGAATCCAAACAGCAAAGACAATGGGAATGTTAACAGCAAAGGCAATGGGAATGTTAACAGCAAAGGCAATGGGAATGTTGACAGCAAAGGCAATGGGAATGTTGACAGCAAAGGCAATGGGAATCCTAACAGCAAGGGCAGTGGGAATGTTAACAGCAAAGGCAATGGGAATGTTAACACTAAAGGCAATGGAAAACCTTATTGTTGGAATCACAGAAAACCTTAATGGGATACTGAGATCAAAGGAAACATTACGAGGAAGGTCACCAGTTAAAAAACTGAAAATGCCAAAAGTCTTAGATTTTGTTTGGCTACTTATGGTTAAGGTTAGGGCTGTGTAGGGGTTAAGGTCATCATTATTGGGATTAGGGTTTTACCCAACCAAAAGGGGCACTATAGCATGAGCGCTACAAACCCAGAGCCTAACAACACCAAACCTAAAAACAGAGATGTTTCTTCAGGCTGACACTAAGCTAAAGGACGAATTCCAGGCAGCGCCGCTCCAGCCCTGCCCATTCCTACTAGTGATGTTTTGCGGCGGGAGTCGAGCCTGACCCCCACAGGGATTAGCAATGAGAAGGCAGGCTTTTGCCACACGCAGATGGTGCTTTGGGGCAATGTTTCCTGCCCTGAGCCAACTACTTGCAGCCAGAGGGGTGGGTGCGGGGCCCGGGGCAAGAGACACAGGTGAGATGGGGGGAATTAAGTCAGTTATAAAAGGAGGGAGAAGGAGCAGACTGAAGAGCAGCTGAACGTGTTCTCATTGTCAGCTGACCCCTGGGCTGATTGAGGCCCAGCTCTCAGTGCCCACTCTAATTAAAGGTTAAGCCGATTCTTTTCACAACCCCGAGTGCACTGGCGGAGGCAATGGGATACATTATTAAAATGCCCGGGTAATTAGATCTCCTCATCGCCGCTTTAACAACGACACAAGAAGGAGAGGAAGGAGGGGTGGGAGAAAGGGAGCGAGGGAGAAAATGACAAAAAATCAGAAAGTACAAAGGAAAGAGGCGTCGCATAGATCTGGAGGGCAGAGGCGCGTCCTTAGCGATCTGCCAATGCACTGCTGGAAGGACGCAGCCGGAGTCCACACACCTGTGACTCCGTCGCTATCTCCCGCTCACTCCGGAGCAGCCATCCAATCACAGAGCGCCATACACTGGGGCGGAGTCAGGCGTACCACCCGATGGCCCATTGTCTGGTCGGCGGTTCTGGACGCCTTGCCTGGTGATTATCCTTTGATTTATGGCTGCACTTCATGCTTCAGGCTCTGATACATCAGATGGTCCGTCACTCTATCTCCTGCGAGGCTTTACGCCTGAGCTGGCGACAGGGGGGTCTCCAGATGGCGGGGCTCCAGGTCCGCAAGGTGGCCATCATCGGCTACTAATGGGTCATATGTACAACGTTCTCCGCAGCTTCCTCGCCGATCACAGCCGCTCAAGTGCCCGGATTCGCCGGATGCCGCCGTTGGTGCATCCGTCAGCAAGCTCAGGCACGCTCCGATGTGCCTGAAAGCGAGCTAGGGTAGGTGTCACTCTTCCGGCTGGCAAACCGAGTCACGCGACGAGCGGGGAATTTCAAGCGATCCGGGCCAATGGCGGTACGATTTCAGCTCAAAAAGTTAAACATTAAAAGTATGGGGGGGGGGGGGCATGTTATTAATTACCTCAGTAAGTCGTTAGTCTTCCCGCTAGCCATGTCATTAACGGAAATTTAAATATGGTAGAGCCGCAGGGCAAGGCGGAAGGTCTTCAAGGTTAGAGAGTCTATCTCTCCCACCAAGTGACAGCCATGTTTGGCTCATGATGTCTCCCTCTCTCCTTTGTGACTGCCACTACAGTCTGTGGTGCCCAAAGCTGATATTCCAGATCATTATCTTCAATATTCTTGCAAACCGATCACACAGTGATCAGCACAGGCCCAGTCGTTACCAATAACTAGTTTGTAATATGAGAAACAAGGTTTCAGATCTCACAGTAGGCAGGAATACCATGTCAAACTGGCGTGACCCAATAGAAACGCTATGAAGCAATGAGAACTTGGCTGACAATGCAAAACAGAAGAGGTACTATAGCATATAAGACTCTCAGGTTCAAACCTACACATTTAACACTATGTGTTTTTTTTTTGGCCGCTGCATCTTCAGAGGAACCTTCGCGGCCAACATGATAAACACAAAACGTGAAAAATAAAATACAGTGGCGAATAGGCGTCATTAACATTAATCACATAATTGCATTTGCGTCTCATTACGACAGTAAATGTTGTGGTTTGCGCCGCGCATAAGGGTGAGATGTACACGACGGATAAGGCACAAAATGAACACGTAATGAAGTTTTCATACAGTACATTAAGCACTGGCTTGCTAGGGAGGGGTAACCCATTTTTGTAGAAAAAGGAGAGGACTGGAGCCTGGGAAAAGAAGAAGCAGCATGAATACATGAGGCCGTTAGCTGTAGGGGTATATAAGTCCCTGTGAAGGTGGCAGAGGGGTAACCTGCGGGCAGAATCAGAATTCTTCATTGTCATTGCACGATTGTATGTACAACGAAAAAACGCTTGGCTCACTCCCAGTAGCAGCATCAGTAAACAACAACAAAGGCACGTCAAAAGATAGTTACAGAAACAATAAACAATAAATAAACAATAAATAACACAAGACTGGATTTACAGCAATACTTTAGAAATCGTAAAATAAAATATTAAACCCAGGTGAAATGTGGATAGAATATACCGTAAGACCGGAAAAAGATGTAAGAGAAGGTGACACTGCATAGATATAAAGTTGACAGGAAGCTGCTGATAAGGAGATAAACAGGAAGATTCCAGTAGGAGAATGGGTCCCACAGGACAGGTGGCCTCCTGTAGATCATATTGGAGATAAGAGGATCCTGGTGGTCTGGAAAGAGGACAGGAGTGGGTCTGGAGATTGCGAGAAACAGGGCGATGTGGCTGACCTGCCTTTTCAAGATGGCTGCTGGGGTACCCATGATGAGAGGGAAGGAGTTGCTAGGGCAGTGGCGTATACAGGGGCAGGGCCACTGGCCCCAGCTGAAAGCTAATTGGCCCCTGGAGAGTCTTCTCTTCTGTCACTCACCAATTCAAAACATATCATTGGCTAATACCACTCTTCTGCCGCTCTTATGTCCCCAGAATAGTTCCTGCACCAGAGTGACGATAAGTAACATTCTTCCAAATGAGGAGTTTTTTTCTTGAATAAAGAGGTTGAGGTTATTTAGATTATCTGAGTGCAGGGGATGATGATGATATATGGCCATTCCTCTGTTCAAGGATTCAGAAAGATGTTTGTGGCCCCCTCCTGAAGCTGCAACTTACATGTGACTCGGATGTGTCACTAATTGGCACGCTACCTTTCGCTTGGCTGGAGGGGGGTGGGGATGGAATTTTTAATTTTGGCTGAAAAACAGACGGAGGACACAGCCGGGGGAGGTAGGGTGGGGGAGTTGGCAGTTTTGAGGCTGGGGGGAATGAGTCAGTTTGCCAGGAGAGAAGACTGGACAGAGATGACGGAGTATGACTGTGTTAGAGAGGCCTGGGAGAGCAGCGAAAAGGCATGAGGTGGTCAGGGGACATTATGCGGCGGGGTGTGTGGGAAGACTGATTGGGGCCACAGGGGGGCGCTAGGCATGATCCATATCGCAGGGATCATTCCTCCATAAAGTTGCACCCAGAGGACACGCAAACTCTCATAGACAAACTAGAGCTTATAATATGTTTTCACAACTGACCCCGGTGTGGGTATACCGGCAGAGCGCAGAGTGAAGTATGCATGATATTGTTCCACAGAGACAATGGCAAATAGACAAATAATTGTACAAACAGAACGGCAGAAAGCGCGAAGCGGCATACAAACAAATCAGCATGTAGCCACACCGGCAAAAACATTAGCTGCGTGTTGCATCAGACTGAAAGTCCCATACGGGGCTCCCGTCGCTTCAGGCTGGGCACGCATGCACGACACGCCTGCACGACACGCTGCGACAGCCACGCTGCGACAGCCATCCCACAATTCCCACCTTTGGGAAGGTGAGGGTGGGAGGTGGAAGGAGGTCCAGGTGGGTCCAGATTAGGGCCTTTCCTGTGCCAGTTCAGGGTGCCCAATAAGCATGAGCGTACTGGCGAGGGCAGGTAGGGTCACGCAAATGAAGGCTTCCTGTTATGCGGAGCTAATTTCCTGCTGACGGGAGCGAGGGTCTCCACACGGTCATGGCGAGGTGGTCAGAGCGAAAGGCGGCCGGCCGGCCAGCCAGCTCCGGTGCCAAGCCGGTGGTGAGAAGTCAAACTATTTCCTCCTTTTAAGCAGGTTTTGCCACTCTTCTGTTGGCCCCGTGTATTTTGGGGATTAGTGGTTTAATCGACCTTGTAATAGGGAGATCAGAACAGCAAGCGGGCATGGAGGATCACACACGCACACACACACACACACACACACACACACACGTGCACACATAAAGTCACACACACACACACAGGGGTTCTCTGGCGGCTCGGTGGGCTAGAGGTTGTCATTAAAAACCTATTTTTTGGTGTTATGGGGGTCACTGTAATGCTTCACTGGCTGCTGGCTCGGGTCACTGTAATATGGCTCTGGGTGCTATGAGAAAGGGGTCAGTAGAAAGTCTCTCAGAGTCCTGTGGGGGGGTCAGCACCATGACTTTATAGGTTCTTCTGGGGGTTGGTATAACATCTCATTTAATGCGAGGAGAGGTCAGCGTAATGCTTCTGTCGAAGCTGAAAGACTCTGGATAATACCGTTTCGGGGGGTATGGCGAGGGGTCACAGTAATGCCATGCTGGGGTGGGGCAGGGGGGTTTGGGGTAATGTTTCTCTCAGTGCGGTCAGTTTATCATCGCGTTGCAGGTGAAGGGAGGTCAGTGAGACGGCTCTTTGGGTACAGCGGGTAGCCCGTATATGTCCCCCTGGGGGATAATCCCCATGTTATCTCAGCGGCGGTGCTGGAATCCTTTGCAGCTGGAACGATAACGTGAACAAACAGCTCGAATCATTAGTGCAGAGACATTGTGTAATCAGAGCACTAATCTGCAGCTAATCCCAGCGTCTCCACAGCCAGGCATCCGGTGGTGGGAACCTGCACATATCCGGCCGCCAGGCCCCTCCCCCTTCAGTTCCTTTTTCTCTGGCCCACTCGCCTTTTTCAAAAACGTCTGCGCTTTTGTGTTTTTAAACTGTGGCAGAGTATGATTCGGCAGCCCAGGAATAAAAATCAATACCGCCTTTGACAACATCAAGATTTCTTTTTCCAGAGCTTTATTATTTTCTCTCCCTCCTCAGTCTGCAGCACGGTGCCTGGAGCACATTGGGCTAAGGCTGCTGAATAGCTGAAGACTGAAATACTAAAAGCTAGTCGACTATTGGCTGGCAAGTTAAAGGCTACAGTGGTGTGGGCTAGGGGCCTCTTAGCCGGAAAGCTAAAGGCTTCAGTGCTGAAGGTTACATGACTATTGACTGGCAAGCTAAAGGCTTTGGTGGTATGGGCTAGGGCCCTCTTGACCGGAAAGCTAAAGGCTTTAGTGCTGAAGACTACACGACTATTGACTGGCAAGCTAAAGGCTTCAGTACCGAAGACTAGGCGACTATTGACTGGCAAGCTAAAGGCTTTGGTCATATGGGCTAGGAGCCTCTTGGCTGGAAAGCTAAAGGCTTCAGTGCTGAAGACTACACGACTATTAACTGGCAAACTAAAGGCTTCAATGCCAAAGACTAGGCGACTATTGGCTGGCAAGCTACAGGTTTTGGTACTTAAGGCTAGGCCCCTATTAACTAGAAAGCTAAAAGCCAGTATGTTAAGGGTTAGTCCACCGTTAGCTTGAAAGCTACAGTGCTAAAGGCTAAAGCACTGCTGTGGAGAAAGCCAAAGCCTAACGCATCATTTGCCTGAAAGCTAGGAGCTTGAGTGCTCAAGGCTAGGAGTCTTATTGGCCAGGCTGGTAATGGCTAGGGCAGTATTGGCTGGGTTGCTATTAGTTATGTCACTTTGGGGTGCAGCGCTGAGGGAGAAGGTGGTAAGAGGTAGGACTCTTTTGGCTGGGGTGTTTTAAGAGGTACAGAAATATCAGCTGGAGTGCCAGAGCACAGGGTGCTAAGGGCTAGCCTGTCACTGTATTCCTCCAACGTGTCACCCTTGTTCTCAGAGCACAGCCTCCGTCAGTGGCACCTCTGTTAAAAGCCTCCCCCCTCCACATCTCCTTTAGCAGCCCCTCCTTCCCAGCACCTCCTCATCATGCTTAATTGCACCATGCCAAATCAGTGCATCCCACCCCACCCCCTAACCTCACGACAAAAAAAAAAAAAACAAAAAAAACAGGTGCTGAGCCCACAGATTCTTCTAAATCCTTTCTGTCACAATGGGTGACTATTGGTAAATGGGGGGAGTGTGTGCACACACCAGATTGGGGGGGCAGGGGGTGGGGGAGAGTGTGCACATACCAGATTGGGGGGGCAGGGGGTGGGGGAGGTGTGCGTCACACATTCCAAGTCCAAGTGGAAGCAATTGCAGATTTGTCACTGTCTCCTCGAGACCCTCCCCGGTCCTGTCGCACATTTCGCTGCCGAGAGTGCCACGCTGTGCCGCACCCCTGTGCCAGCTGAGGTGAGAGCCAGCCCTTCCGACGACGTGGAGGGACACCTTTGATGTCCTTCTCCTGAAACATCAAAGTGCAGATTTAAAAAAAAAATGGGGGGGGGGGCCAGGGGCAGTGCCGGTTTAAAGCGTTCCTCACGTTTCATCACATCACAAACAACACGAAACAAAGCCACTCCGCATCCAGTCGCTTACAGCTCTGCGCTGGGCCTACAGCATCTACAAAACGAACACACGGCCCAGCGGTTTCCGTATGCCCATCGCCACGGAGACACTGGACAGACAGACAACGGAGCATGAGGAAGGCAGAGGAGGCGCAGAGGAGGAGCAGAGGAGGAGCAGGGAGACACGGAAGACGGGGCCAGAAATCATGTAAAATAAAGGAAATTTATACCATAAAAAAATCCCCATCGGCAATAAGGATTGGGACAGAAAAGGATTAAATGCAGAGCGACTTAATAGGTATGAATAAATACATTTAATGTAAGAGGTGGGCCCAGAAACACCTCGCAGGGCTTTGAAGAACAAAGAGGCAAGTGGTTATGAATCCTCATGCGGAGAGAGGAGGCAGAACATCCTGGCAAAGAAGGCCATTTTGGGGGGGGGGGGGGGGTTGAAAGGGCGGGTGGGCAGATGAAGGTGCGGGGGGTGGCCCGGCAAAACGTGGGGCAT
>JAODKE010000050.1:15764167-15775405 GCA_026779605.1 Mormyrus hasselquistii
CTGTCCGGTTTCTCTTCACAAACAGATACTGATGAGTGCGATGACCCCGTGACATACTGTGGCTATAATGCAACATGTTTCAATATTGTGGGCAGCTACTACTGCCAGTGTGAGACTGGCTTTAAATCGACATCCGAAACCAAAAACTTCACTGCTGTTGAAGGGGAATGCAGAGGTGAGGTCTTCTCTTGGTCATTGATATTTGTTTTGTATTCCATTGCCTGACAGCATTTTACTATATGGCGAATAACTACATACTACAACATAAGTAAAATAGACACACGCTTTACAAGCTGGTGTGTCCAGACTTTTGACTGGCACTGTGTATTCAGTGCTTCTTTTAAGGCCATCCTGTCTCTCTTTGTGGAGGACCAGACACGTCTCTTCTCTTTCCAGATATTGATGAATGTGCAACTAATGTGTCTATCTGTGGAACGGGAGGAACTTGCCAGAACCAGCCAGGCAGCTATAGCTGCGAGTGTCACTCTGGATTCTACAACTATGGTGACGCCAAGGCGCCTTGCGTAGGTGACGGACAGCAGACTCCAGTCTCACATCTTTGTTTAGCATAAACAGTAGCTAAGGATCCAGTGATTGTGGAAAAGATAAGAGAGAAGAAGTGGGCAAGTGGCTTTTCAGACAACGTTCAGATTCTCTTGAATAAAGATTTCTGCTTCTCTTTTATTGTTTTTTTTTTAAGCAATTTTGAATAATGATGTTATTTTAATCTCTCCTCCCAGTCGGACTTCTGGAATTTATTTTTTTAACTTACAAAAAAGCAGAATTTGCAAGCATTCTGAGTGTAAAAATCCAACAGGAGTGATTTTTCTCAAGTTCTAAAGGGGAAGTTGACACAGCAACAAGTAGGAAAGTTGTGTCAGTCTTTGTCTCATGTAAGGAAACCTCTCCTGCGGTTTCCCAGCACATCAGCTTCTGCTGGTGGAAACATCAAAAGCAGCACCTTCGGGAGTGAGTGCAGGGAGTAGCGCAGACCTGATGCAGAATCACATGATTAGCTAATTAGGTGCCCTAGTCCAGACAGTGAATCTCACCTCCCTCCAATCAAGGGATCAGACCTAAATAATATGAATTGCTCCAATAAGAAATGGACATAAAAGCGAGGAACATAACAGACACCTAGCTGGTACACATATTAACCTTTCAGCCGCTGCTCTAGTCTGCTGAGCTGATCGCTGTAGGTCTTGCTGGGAGCTGCATCCCACACTGAGCCTTAGCTCTGCTTACCTCCCCCGTGGCATCGCGTCTATTCCACTGGCAGTGAGCTTACAGAAAACACAGAACACAGACTGGGTAATACATCACCACACTGGTGAACCGCTGGAGTTCAAAGTCAGTGTGTGTGTGTGTGTGTGTGTGTGTGTGTGTGTGTGTGTGTGTGTGTGTGTGTGTGTGTGTGGCGGGTGGCATAATGTGGAATTGTACTGAATGAAGTCAAGAGTCCAGCCAAAAATAAAAAGCAGCATCATCAGGAAATGTGTTTCCCATGTTTGACAGAAATACAGCTGGTGCCCTGATCTCTCAAGCCCCCCCTCCAGTCCGGTCCCACTGCCTCATACCCCCCCTTAAATACATTATACATTATAACTATTAATACAGTTAACAAAATAAACATTTTTAAAGATTTATAAAATAAAATTAATGTTGAATGTGTAAGCCGCCATGTTGAAATAACGTCATTGGGGCAACTCAAACAACAAATTCTGTGTTTCCGATGAGAAGTGACATTTTTTGTGACGTTTTGCGACGTTTTTATCTGAGTTCCGACTCGGAGAGAAATACTCAAACGCAGGAGAAGACCTGGAGGTCAGCCCTGTGAACATGGGGAGAAGGTGTGACCTCTATACACACACCCAAGACGGGGAGGGGGCTCTATCTCATTGTCTGCGGCTCAGTGGGGTAGACCATTGTGGCTGAAAGCAAAAGGTCATTGGTTCAAATTGGCAGGTTTGGCAGAATGTTTTCACCATTAGGCTCCTATGCAAGGTCCTTAACTCTCAATTACTCCAAGGAGTATCTTGCCCTGCTTTCTTTAAAAAAAAAAAAAAAAAAGAGAAGTATGCTTTAAAGTGTCTTAAATAAATACTGTCACATAGCGCATGCGGCGAGCAGGCAAGGGAGGAGAGAGCAGCCAGGTTGATGGAGAAACAGAGGTTTATTTAGGACACAGGAAAGCATAGACAGGACGAGAACACTGCAGGCACTGACGGGGATAGACGACAATGACAGATCTGGGGCAGACTGACCGAGACGCGGACTAAATACACGAGACAAGCAGCAGTAACAAGAAACAGCGAATTACAATCGGGGAATCACACGAGGTAACAAGGTGGGCGTGGCACACACGAGGATCGGACGGAGCTGGGCGTGACAAATACAATGTGCAGTTTTAAATTAGACTGTACAACTTATATTGTTTATGCTTGCATTGACAATCAACAACTATAGTACTTCCTGTACCCACAGGAAAAACCAAAATATAATGCTACAATACACAGAACCATTTTAAGATACACACAGTGTAGGAAATTAAAAAAAAATATTATATAAATATAGGAGTTGTCACGCCCACACGGGCCGGCCCAAACGGGAGCCGGGCAGTGCGCTTGATTCAGGGCATTATAAAAGACGCCAGCGGTCTAGGGCACCTCGCGAAGTATTGTGCCAATTGAGTTTGTGCCTTGCTGACTGTTTTGCTGTCTTTCGTCTGCCCATCTTCCCGAACCTCATCCGTCTGCCCGGTGTTCACCTCTCATCCTGCCTCCTTTCCCTCTCCAGCCCTCTTCCTGCACCTGACCCGCTCCCAGCGCCTAGCCCTGCTCGTCCTGTCCGCCCCTCCCTGTGTGGTCGTGTCTCGAGCTTACCTGTCGGACGGATTTCCCGGTTCCTGACCCCTGCGCCTCCTCCTCGACCTGATTTTTGGACTTCCCTTGCCTGTACTTTTGCCAGTGCCACCAGAATAAACCTGTTGGTTGCCTGCATTTCTGGATCCGAGTCTGTCTACCCCGGCGCTCGCCACAGGAGTAATGAAAATGATGAAAAGGAAGAAAATTACGGTTTGGATCTTTGGTTTGTTTGATTGAGAATGTGAATCACTGTACCTGTTACTCCCGCTCTGTCTCACACACTCATGCAAGAGTACGTCCATAAATAAACTATTCCTAGACCCACTGGTGATAGGGACTTTTTACTGCCTGTTATTTTTGGCTTGTTTGTTTTTGTTTTTTTGTTCGTTGCACACATTATGCATCTATCAGTGGTGGCGGGAAACAACAATAGGAGCAGAGTGATGAACAGACTCTGACCCTAGAGACCCTGCTGTACGATTCACATGTACTAAAACAGGAAGGAAAATGAATCTTATGGTTGCTTTTATGTTGTGTCATAGGACAAGTATGTCCTCTCTGTCTTGAAGTTCATGTATCCCACCTGGTTTCAGGGCTGGTGGGCATCTGCTGGCTGCTCTTGCTGCTCTCTGGGAAGCTGGGATTGGTTGAGATCAATAGGCTTCCTAGAGCTGTGGATCTGTTCTGGCAGCCTGGGTCCCTGCTGCTTGTGGGCAACATCTATGCTGGATCTAGGGCCCCACCACACACTCCCATCCCCACGTTCTTCATGACCCATCTGATCTCAAGGCTGATCCACAAAGAGCATGCAACCCACAGTTTGATCCCAGTGGCTACTTTTGGGCTGTGATCCACTGCTTGAGATCAACCTACCGAGTGTTCCAGACGCTTTGTAAATATGACCTTCAACATGACCTTCAACAGCAGTGCACCAGCCATATGTTCAGTGCTCTGCTGTTAGCACATTCAACAGGTGACCTTTTTGGTGTCTTCGAGTTCCCCTTCCTGCAGTCCTACAGGTTCTGCCGTGGCTGCTGGGCCAATGTCCTGCTAGGATTCTTACTGCTGCAGACCACAGTCAAGCCTTTCTCTGGAGCACCGTGCAAGCTGGCTCTTCGTGGCCAAGATCCTGGACGCCTGCTCGTCTCCGTTTGTCTTTGACATGGTTGTCAGCAAGTCTGCTCTCTGTCGCCTCCAGGTCAACTGTGCTGGAGAGGGACTGATGGTATATTCAGAGCATAATGCTTCAGATCGATGAGGCTTGAGATGGTGGAGCATAGAGAAAGGCAGGAAAATGCATAAAATACATATATTAAAATGCATTATTATTAAGGGAATTTAAAGGATGCACTGGCCTCCTTGGATATGCACTGACCTCCTCGGATATGCACTGGCCTCCTCAGCTATGCACTGGCCTCCTCAGCTATGCACTGACCTCCTCGGATATGCACTGACCTCCTCGGATATGCACTGGCCTCCTCAGCTATGCACTGGCTTCCTCAGCTATGCACTGGCCTCCTCGGATATGCACTGGCCTCCTCGGATATGCACTGGCTGAAATCCTCCAATAATGATCAGCTAAACAGGAAAAGAGAGTTTGGAAAGTTTCCAGGTTGGTTTAGTGGTGACATCCTCTTTATAATAGAGCTGTTATCTTGTGACATTTTGCCTTATTAGCACAGAAACGCTGTAAAAATGTTATCTGCAGGAAGGAAAACTAAGGTTCTTAAGAAAGGAAGAGGTACAAAATGCAAAACAGTTACTGGTTTAGCAGAAACCAAGAAAACCCCAATACATATATTTATTATGTGTGTGCGTCCCAGTGAGCTGGTTTGTTGAGGCAAAAGTATTAGGTAACAAATACATTTACGAATGTGTAAACAAAACTGAATTCATATTTTTACAGCTCAATATGTAATATAAGTATAAATGTAGTTTTGCACTCAGTATCTGGTCTGGGCAAATTTTAATGCACTGTTCCCATTGATTGAATTGTGGTGGTTTGTACCCTCTATGTCAGAGATGCCCGAACTAGGGCCCCGCGGGCCAAAGTTGGCCCGTGGTAATGTTTGATTTGGCCGAGAAAAGAGAGGGGGGCATGCCTTCGACACAGATTGTCATTTGTAGTTTGACATAACAACTTTGAGTTGTTTGCTCAACCCTTCACCATCAGTGTGGATGCAGTCAGAGATGATCTTCAGATGGAACTAATTGATCTTCAGTGTGATTCAGAACTTAAACACAAGTTCACATCTCTTCCTTTGACAGACTTCTACAAATGTGTCCCAGCAAACAGGTACCCAAAGATGCAAAGATGTGCAAGTAGGCACAAGTGATGGTGTCTCTGTTTGGCAGTACCTATCTCTGCGAGCAGACTTTCAGTCTGATGAAACAAGAGTAAACTCAGAAACAAACTAACTGACTCTCACCTACAAAATATCTTGTCTTTGTCTGTAAGTCAGCTACAGCCCAATCTTGAAAAACTTCTGAAAAATAAGGACCAGTTTCATATCTCTCATTAGATCACGGACATTGCAACCGAATGGTTTTATTATTGCTTACAGCTTGACTAGTGTGTCTGGCATTGAACTGTATTGTACATTGAGCACTTGCAGATTGTTTGTTTTTATTGTAATAAGCTCATTAAAATGCAAAACTTTTCAAATAAAATTGCATTAGTTAATCAGATTAAAGATGTTTTATATTTATTTTAAATATTATAAAATAAATAAGGGGGAACCATAGCAACTTGAATGTAATGCAGTTTGATATATGATGCAAAATTTACTTTTGGCCCATGGTACCTCAGTCAAGTTTGATTTTTGGCCCTTCATAGGAAAACGTTTGGGCACCCCTGCTCGATGTTCATTTGATCTTCTGGTTGCACTTTCGACACACTGCTTAAATGAGGTCACTGTGGCTGGGAGAGGGTTTGGCTGGAATAATAAAGATGGATGCATATTGTCTGGGGAGAACAGATCTCGGGTAGCGGATCTCGGGCTGTTTGCCAAGGCTTACGGCGCATCAGACTTTCCTAGCGACACGGGAAAACTGGGATCTGATCCCACTCAGAAAGCAGTTATAATAATTTATCACATTTAAACTGACTGCATGACTGAGAGGACTTAGTAAAATAATGAGTTTGAACTCTCCCCTCTCCACAAACACACACACACACAAATCCTTTTGTGACCCATCCGGCGCATAGCCAAGAAGTAAAATTGTGAATTTGGACCACCCTCGAAATTCAGCCACCCAGTTGGTGAAATCTATGAAGGGGGGGCCTCCCTGGTCAGTGTTAAATCCTATTGGTAGCATGAAACTGGCTTTACATCGACATGCAAAACCAACTTCACTGTTATCACTGGGCAATGCAGTGGTATGATATAAGAGGTCTATATGCTTACTGCCCCCCCCCCATCTCGTTTCAGGGTACAATTTGAACCTTGATAAGTTGACATTAACCTTTCAGCTGGTGTGCAGTAAAGCTGACTGACCACCTGAATAAGGTTTCTACTGTTAAAATGAGGAGTATCTGTGGTCAGCATAATTGCTAGAATACATCCAAACCTCAGCTGTATAACTCAGACCCCATGCAGGAAGTCAATGAATAAGTCCAGTTGTGCTCAGCTAATGTTTTAAGGCTTTATATGCTTTCAGGCTTGTTGTTGCGCTTAGTTCACTCATTTATGGCTTTTATTTGTCCTCCTTTTTATTTTTCTCTCTGTCTTTCTGGCTACTTGCTTCCTCACATCATGTTCTTTGTCTATCTCACCAAGGCCGTCTGACCTCCTTGGTCCAGGAGTCTGTACAAAGACCAAAGATAAAGGGCCTGGTTTCTTCAGGGGGGGCAGAAACAGACACAGTGTGTGTGTGGGGGGGGGATTTGCATAGATTACACATGTTGTAAATCCTGAAATTTTCATACTTTTGGTTACATTTTCAGGTCCCCTTTTGGATAATTTTTATTAAATATCTGTGAATGCTATCAAAAGTCTTGTATTCTGTTGGGTTACTTATGGTTAAGATTAGAGCTAGATTGGGATTAAGGGTGGCTTGATTGGGATTAGGATATTTCCCATAGAAATGAATGGAAGGTCCCCATTTAGATTGGTACGACAACATGCACAGCTCTGGAAAAAATTAAGAAACCACTCCATATTAAAAATATGATTTCAAATTTGGAGAGGGTTACTGGTCCAGGATAGTTGGTAGGATTTGTACTTCATCATCTTGTGTGAGGCTCTCCCTGATCCAGTTTAAAGTTGTACCTCTCTAAATACAAATCATCTAAAATTTAACCTAAGATTCCCAAAAGTACCCCATATGTTTTTTCTTTGCCTTAAACTCCAATCATAATGTACTCCCTATTTGGACGTTATCTCATATAGTTCTGGAAATTAGCCTAGAACTTTGACGTTCCCAGTAACCCTGGCATTTCTTTTACTAATCGACAGGATGATGCGATCGCTTTTACGTCACTAATAGCACAACGCAGCTCCTTCTTGTTTTGTGTGGCTCCACATCCCCTGTCTGCATCCCTGTGGTTGAAGAATCTTGTGTTCTTCTTAAAAATTAGGTATTTGAAGTTTGAGGGAAGGTAGAAGATTTGCATTTATCCTGCAGCCCTTTATGACTTATTTGAAGTCTTTGAAGACTATTGAACCTGATTGAGCCCTTGGTCTTGTTATGGGATTCTGAGACTACAAGTCTTATTATTTATTTAATTATTTATTTAGGGACGGGGGCTGGGTACTTGATATTGTACATTGGTTGCTTTTTTAGGTTACTCCTGATATTGATATTTTGATCTATTTCTATGATATACCATGTGCAATCTTGAGTTCTGTATGGTGCTGTTTAATAATAAAATGATAAAAAAAAGAGCAAAAGATCATATTGCTTTGTTAACAAATCAGCTGCAAATGGCTTCAAATGCAGGAAACGCTGAGCGACCCCTGGAGGGTGGAGCGACCACATGGGTGACTCCACCTATTCCTCCTCCTCTTCACATTCCTCCTTTAACATCTGCCCTGCCTTCAGCTTCTCCTCCATCAGCCCCACCTGCAGTCCATGGTGCTTCTGCCGTCAGAGCAGCTGTTTCCTGCAGAAGGTAAAAGAAGGATCAGAAGAAACGGCACCTCACACTGGTGGAAAAATTAAAGACCACAATGGAAATAAAAGAAGTAAACCAATAAGTGCTACCCCAGTGGTGACTGTGAGTATTACACCATCAGTGACTCGTCCCAGTGCAGCACCACCAGTGGTGTCTTCGAGCACTGCATCTCAAGTACTGGTTGATACGTCTGCAAATGACAAGACGTTGGAAAAAGAAGCCTGATCCGTTTGCTGGTCTCTGAGAAGAGAAACCGAGGCAGGATAAAAAGAAAGTCGAGTCAAGGCAAGAAAAGAAGAAGATGGAACGTGTGCGTACCAAGATGTATGGACCCAGAGAAAATAGGTAAATGATCCAAGGAGCTCCCTCATCCAAAAAACGGGGCCCTAAAGACATGGACTGAATTACCTCGGCTGAAGAACATCTACAGCTTGCATCCAAAATATAGTATTTAAGCCCTTTCAGCAATGTTTTCCACTGATCAAGCCCACGAGCTACCCAGCCCTGACAGCATAGACTTGAAAAAAGCAGATGCTCACCATACTAGTGGTAGTCTTGTCGATTATTACATTAAGCTCACCGCTCAGTCTGCCTTTCAACAGGTTTCCGATGCGTGGGAAGATCCCGTCGACGGAGGTCACACTCATGGTAGCCGCTGCAAAAGAGCTCTAAGGTGATGTGCTAGTAACCTCTCCCATAGTGGCTGGGAGATAAAGTCACTTCAACCAGCAAGAAGATGAACAACAACACTACTGATCGTCGAAAGACAAGCACATACAAACACACACACATACACACACATACACACACACACACACATACACACACACACACACACACACATACACACATATACACACACACATACACACATATACACACATACACATACACACATACATACACACACACACACATACACACATACAGTATACACACATACATACACACACATACACACACACACATACATACACACACACACACACACACACTGTCAGACTATGCAAATCTTCAAGTTAACATTTTTACCTGACAATTATGGTCCTCAGTATATTGTGTGATTTTTTCTGATGAGAGTGACTGATCACTCATCAGTTTTGTTTGATATTATGGTCTGGCTTTTTGGTACCGTTTGTGACTTTACTTTACAAGTAGTGTGGATTCAAGGCTTTGTGCTAAAATTTTTACAGTTAAATCCTGATCTGTAATCGGTTATTCATACAGATTCAATGTGTTTTGTTTACCATAGAATCACAGGAGGACTAAGGGGTTTCCCCAGTTAATTTGTAGTTATCTCCATTTAAAGAGCAGAGATAAGGAGCATGCACTGATGCAGCACATTGCCACACCCCCACACAACAAACCTCCCAGTGGGTGGAGTGCCAGTCCTGCCACCAATCCCCAAATTGTGAAAGCTGGAGGACCTGCATGCAGGGCTGGATGTAGAATAATGTCAAACCCAGGCAAAGCAACTGCAGGCTAAGGGCCTTGCTCAAGCGACCAAGAGAGGAGAATCACTCCTTGCATTCATGGGGTTAAAACCAGCAGCCTTCCAATTAGCTAGATCCTTAGTCCTCCAGTGACTGGGGAAAAGACAAGAGAGAAGAACCAAGCAGGCGAGCGGCTTTTCAGTCACCTTTCAGTTTCTGTTGAATAAAGACTTGCTTCTCTTTTATTGATTTTTTTTTGTTTTTTGTTTAATAATTCGAAATAATTATGTTATTTTAATTTCTTCTACCAATAGGACTTCTGAGACTGAATTTTTTTAAGTAACCAGAATGTGAGAACTTGCAGAGAAGTTATGTTTGCAACCATCGTGACTGTAAGAATAAAACGGGAACAATTTCGTCCAACTCTAAAGGAGAAGTTGACACGACAACAAGCAAGGAAATTGTGCCAATCTTCGCCTGGAAACCTCCCCTGTGGTTTCATCCAGCACGTCAACTTCTGCTGGTGGAAATTTCAAAAGCGACACCTTCGGAAGTGAGTGTCGGGCGCAGCGCAGAATAAATGTAGAATCACATGACTGGCTAATTTATTATTGGCTCAGGGCACCACGGTGCTTAGTAATCCTACTAAGCTGATGCCTCACACCTCTGGGATCAGGGTTCGAGTGATCCCCATGGCTCCATGTGAGGAGTTTGCATGCTCTCCTTGTGTCGTCATGGGGTTTCCTGCCACAGTTGGAAAACATGCTGCGGTTGATTGGAGTTAGTACATTGCCCATTGGTGTGTTTGTGTGAGTGCCTGGGGTGTGACTGTGCCCTGGGTTGGTGCCCTGGGTTGATGCCCCATCCTGGGTTGTTCCCTGCTTTGTGCCCATAGGTTCCAGACCCCCTGTGACCCAGAATAGGACATGAGGTTTCAGAAAGCTTATCAGCTAAGGTGCCCTTAACAGAACTCGACATAAAAAAATAAGGTGTCAACCTAAATTGAAGAACCGCTGCTTAAGAAAGAGATCTGACTTCTGTTTTACTGTGTGGCGAAGGAAGTGGTTAAGCACTGCGCTGGTGGTTAAAAATAACTGCTATATAAGTGGGAGAAACAGAGAAGCTGAATCAGTAACGACAGCATGTCCAAAGACTTGTTTTAAGACAGAAGGATTAATACTAGAACAAGCAGGTGAATTTAGTCAGGGAACATATCTCTAACCTGACATGAAGGGGACATAAATGGGCATAACTCTCTTAAAAAAATCCACTAAATATATGATATCAGGCACGTTTTGTTGAGCCCATCTCCTGCATATTCATATAATAGAAAGAAGGAAATGTTTCCTGTACAGCTTGTTCTCAGCTGCCTCTGACGTCATCGAAAGACATCTCTGCTCCGAATCTTGAGTATCAACTTCTAGAAACATTCGGTCGATTGGCATGTGGGGTCAAAGTTACCCCATTCTGAATTATTTTTCTCAATGCCCCATGAATAACTGGATCTGCAGAAATGGATATAAAAGTATAGAGTGTAGCAGATAACTAGCTGGTACATGTGCGAATCATTCAGCCGCTGCTCTAGTCTGCTGAGCTGATCGCTGTAGGTCTTGCTGGGAGCTGCATCCCACACTGAGCCTTAGCTCTGCTTACCTCCCCCGTGGCATCGCGTCTATTCCACTGGCAGTGAGCTTACAGAAAACACAGAACACAGACTGGGTAATACATCACCACACTGGTGAACCGCTGGAGTTCAAAGTCAGTGTGTGTGTGTGTGTGTGTGTGTGTGTGTGTGTGTGTGTGTGTGTGTGTGTGTGTGTGTGTG
>JAODKE010000050.1:15801637-15832883 GCA_026779605.1 Mormyrus hasselquistii
GTACTACAGCAGGACTGCAAGTACTACAGCAGGACTGCAAGTACTACAGCAGGACTGCAAGTACTACAGCAGGACTGCAAGTACTACAGCAGGACTGCAAGTACTACAGCAGGACTGCAAGTACTACAGCAGGACTGGTCTTACCCGCAGGAAAAGGATGTCTTTGGCCTCCATTTCTTGTTCTATAGATCGGATAGTGTCTGACAGGGATGAAATTTCCAGTGTCAGATCTTCAATCTTCTCCCGGATCATCACACTCTTGAGTTCCTCCTCTTTTTTCAGCAGCTCCAGTCGAGTCATTTCTTCATCTTGCAGAAATTGGTGAAGTTCCTCAAAATGCTCCTTTATCTGCCTCTCTGTGTTCTGAGCCTGATGCTGCAAAAAGGGACAACATGGAGATCAATCATCCACAACTCAGCCTTGACCACTTCTTGATCAAGCATTAATATGCTTCCTAGGAACTACTGAAAATACCTTCATGTGCTCCTCAGATTCCTCACAGGTGCTTTTAGCCTTTTTGAAGGCATCCAGCTTTTCCTTCAGAGGCTTCAGTGCATTCTTGAGTTCTGCCTGCCATCAAATAGTTACTCGTCAGAGTTTGGTTTCAGCCCCCCTGCTGCTCATTACTGTGGGTAACATAATCAGCCTCACTTAGAAGATATAAATATCT
This sequence comes from Mormyrus hasselquistii, assembly GCA_026779605.1. Taxonomy (NCBI): domain Eukaryota; kingdom Metazoa; phylum Chordata; class Actinopteri; order Osteoglossiformes; family Mormyridae; genus Mormyrus; species Mormyrus hasselquistii. The sequence continues at coordinate 15,802,308 of JAODKE010000050.1, forward strand.
CCATGCGCAGGCCTATGTCAAGCATGGAGCTGCTTCTTAAAAGAGTTCCTTTGCCAATGGGCAACTCAAAAAACACAACTAACTAGCCTAATCCATTTTATTTCCATGAAAAGAAATAAAAGAAATTGGTGAACTGAATGAGTGGAGAGGAGAAGAAGGGAGGTCTTGTGTGATCTTTCCAGCCTCTGAGACCCTGGAGCAGTCGGTTGGAAGACCATTAACATAGGGAGGTTGCGGACCTACCTTACAGTCCTGCGAGGCTTCGACCACGGGGTACAGCCTGTGCCCTCGGTGGACCCCGGAGACACGACACTCTCCACAGACAGGCCGGAGCTCCTCCAGGCAGAAGAATTCCAGCGCCTCACCGTGTTCGGAGCACGCCGTCGGGTCCGAGCGTGCCCTTTCTCGCCGTAGGGCCTCGCAAGCTCTCTGCAGGGTGGCGCTGACGGGCGGCCGTTCCAATGAGGAGCGCCGGAAGCACAGTGGGCAGTCGCGGCCACCGCCGACCCCTCCTTTATTCCAGTGGTGCTCCAAGCAAGCCCGGCAGAAGTGGTGCCGGCAGGAGAGAGCCACTGGGTCCCGAAAGACATCCCCGCACACAGGGCAGGACAGCTTCTCCAGCTCCTCCTGCAGCGACACCCTGGATGCCATTCCTGCTCCGAGGGCTGGCAAGCTAACCTTATGGCAGTGCACCCCAGCAGCAGGCTAGATAAAGTTACGCTGCGTGTCCCTCCCCTTGGGGAGGCACCAGTGCATAAAGGGTGCAGAAAACATCAATATTCATTCCTCTCTAGTGAAGAGCCTCATGGTGGGAAAAAAAACTGTGTTTATATATATATATATATATATCTCTTCCTTGACGACATTGTGCTTGAGTGTCTGCGAGGAAAGATCAGAAGCTCAGTAGGTGTATCTGTGAAGTTCCAGACACGTGGAGGTTCGGCAAAGGGGGGACAATGCAAGAGCTCAAAGGACAGGCTTGAAGTGAAAACCCAACACGGCTGCACTCAGAGTGATGACGTCATTGTTCTCACCCAGATTGTTGACTAAATTTTATGGGCTGCTGGTAACGAATATGGTGAATATGGTGAATTTTCCCTTGTACAGTACAAAGTAGGAAACTATTATTTTTAATCAAGGTTATAATGTATGGTGCTAAAGTGACACGGCCTTGCAGCTGTGGGACTCGGGTTCGAGTGTCTGCCCTGGCTCCATGTGTGTGGAGTTTGCATGTTCTCCCTGTCATTGTGGTGTTCCTCAAGTTCTCCAGTTTCCCACCACAGTCCAAAATCATGCTGAGATGAATTGTGGTTGTGTGTGTGTGTGTGTGTGTGTGTGTAAATTGTGTGTGAATTTCCCCTATAATGGGTTGGTTTCCCATCCTGGGTTGTTTCTAGCCTTTTGTTCAAAGGCTCCAGACTTCAAAAACCCCGCATAGGACAGGCTAAAACTTTATGTATGGATGTTAAATGAGATGACTGAAATAAAACTGGTGCATGTTCTGGAAAACAGAATATGTTCACATATTCCTAGACTACTGCTGAATTTAAATATATACTATTTCAGGATGGCATGGCTGCTGAATAGGTATCGGTGCTGCCACCCTCGTCTAGGAGTGGGGGGTTGAATCTCCACGTTGTGTGTGTGTGTGTGTGTGTGTGTGTGTGTGTGTGTGTGCGTGTGTGTCTGTGTGTGTGGAACCTGCATGTTCCCCTTGTATCATGTGGTTTTCCCCTGGGTAACTCTCTTACACTCCAAAGATGCAAAGATGAAAATAAATACATCCATTTCAAACAATATTACAGTATTGTTACTGCCCATATATATTTCATGTGCCCTTTATGTTGGCATGGAAGCAGGAGAGGGCACAGTCCTACCGTCCAAATGACATTTCATTGTTGTCCAATCTCCTCCCAGCTCTTCTGTGATAATTGTCTCTGTACCCTGGTGAAGTAACATCACATAAGTGTTAAAGATTTTTTTATCAAATCACGCAGTTGCTCCCCAAAAAGTCCAGTTTTTAAGGATATTTTCATCGTGTCTCTCATAGTGTCACACTTAGTTAGTAGTTAAACTCCTCCTATAACATCTAGTGACACTGCTCCATTTCAAACATATCCATAACCTTTCAGAAAACGCCTGTACCTGTAAATATGGATTAAAAAACGCAGAGTACCAAGACAGCTGAAATGAGCCTTAAATTGCCCATAGTGTGACTGAGTGTGAACCTGACTGAAAACACACTAATAGCTATGGATGCTTGTAGCGGGTAAATTAACAGAAAAATCTCTCCCAGCCCATCCTACTCATACCGTTCCACACCTTCGTCCGTAATGGGGAAACTGTGTGCTGTGTCATTTAAGGAAAAATAACTAACGCCACTCAGATTTTCTTATTCATTAAAGTTTTATTAAATAGAGGCTAAAGACCCAAAAAGCCATCTCCTGAATAGTCCGGAAAACAGTTATGATTAATTTATTTAAAAATAAAAAAAGCAAACAAACTTGGCTTCTACCCAATTCAGACTAAATGCCCCAACTGCTGCACAATAGATGTACAGGAAAGACAGGAAGCCAAGAATCTCCAGCTCAGGTAAAGCCAGGACACCGCAGCACAAATCCGGTATATCCGGCTGCCTCGCAGGCCTGGCCAATGAAGGTTACGGACAATGAAACAACGGGAATGAGTCCAAAGTCAAGTCTGCACCTCTGGAAGGTAACGCAGTGACAGATTACCTACACGAGGCGTGCTTTCACAGCAGCACTAATAAGCACATACAGTGTTTCCGATGCATTAGGAGCAGATCCCTTGATATCCCCATATAAAGCTGCCATGAGAGGTGAATGGATAGAGATGAATGGATGGGGGTGAATGGATGGAGGTGAATGGATGGAGGCGAATGGATAGAGGTGAATGGATGGAGATGAAAGGATAGAGGCGAATGGATGGAGGTGAATGGATAGAGGTGATTGGATAGAGATGATTGGATAGAGGTGAATGGATAGAGATGATTGGGGGTGAATGAATGGGCACATAGACTTTGGACAAGATCTGCTGCTCAGTCAGCAAATGGAAACCTTGAAAGAAAAGTCACACTGACATGAATGAAACTGGTATAAAATCAAATGTAAAAAAACTACCCAGCAAGTTTTTAGATATTTTTAGTTTTCATTAGATATGAAAGTACAAGATGGATATTAACAAAATATGCATGCGTAATCAGAATCTCAATCTGAATTTTCAGGCAGACACCCCCCTCTGACAGTACAGTGGTATGACATGTGAGTAAACCCCAGAAGACCAGGGCCGGTGTTCCAAAGCATTTTACCTTAGTACTTAGTACGGAAGAGGATTAGGGCCACCGTGAAAATATTTTATTATTTAATCTCTTTTTCTCAGATAAAGAGAAAAAAACTCTTCTAAGACTCTGAGATTAAAGTCAGAATTCTAAATACTGTTTAAATAATTCTCTTATAGTAGTCCACTTACAGTTTTTTGTTTTTGGTCATTTTAAAAATGACAACATCATTTTACGATGTATATATACTACGATGTATGTATATATACAACTTTTTTTTTTTTTTTTACCTTACTTTGATAGCCCTATTTTGCCGTGTGGTACCCGTCTGCTTTTGGCTAGCTACCTCAGGCAATGCTGCGTGCATAGAAAACATTTTCTCTCTGTGACTGTGACTCTATGACAAATAAACCTCTCGAGGCTGATGATAAACTGCCAAAACCAAGCCAACGAAACAGCTGCAAAACTACATTAAGGTCAATTTGTTCTACAAAGACAACTTGTACAAAGAGCAAGTTGAGGGAGGCGTAAAAAAGAATTTCCCCAACAAAGGAATTTCCCCACGGGAATCAATAAATTATTATGTGATTATTATTATTATTATTATTAATTTTAGGTACAGTGCTGTACACAGTTCAGTAATTGGAGAAGCTTTTAAAATAGCTGTACTGTATTTCAACGAGTCAATAAAATTCAGTACGTAGCAACGCTGTCCATTTTACTACTTCATACTCATGTAATAAATATACAAATGTCAATTAGATAGTAAACCACCTGAGACGTAAAGAAAAAGGAAAAAAAGCTATAGTGATCAACATAAACGGTGTTATGTGTTTGACTGGGTTGTTTCGGTTTGTTGATGTTACTGAATCCCTCACAAGCTCCACAACAATCATTATTCCCTCCGGAATCAGGCGGTATCCTTTAAGTAATTCTGCGTTCGCTTAATGCTTCCAAGACATTGCGGCATGGATTGAAAACAGCCATTTTGCGACAGTTTGTGAAACGGCCTTAGGGACTTAGGAGTCCTCTCGACTACTTTGTCATTTTCCGAGACTTTTGGAGACTGACAAGTTAGCAGTTACCTTTAGCTTTAAGATGCTCTGTGAACAGGAGCCCAGGACAGTCTACAATAGACAGTGTTTCATTACTGCTCTGTGTAAATGCAAGTATAGGACATGGTCTATGCTTTACGTGTCAAAAACACATAATGCCATCAATGGTCGCTCACCATTAACACAGGGGCTGTCAAATGCACGCTCTGTAATTAACAACATTGTACATCACACATAATAAACCTTTACACTTAAACTGTGATATTCACAAGATTGACAGTATTTGATTTGTTGTACAAAACTGATATTTACATATTATTTTCTCATACAAAATTGTTGGGGTACATTGTTTAATACGTTGATATTTTATTGGGTTATTTACACCAAGTCCACATGTTTCCAGCTGCTGTCCACACACTGGTGCACGTTCAGGCCGTGTTTGTATGCGTAGCTCTTTCCGCACTCTGCGCAACTGTAGGGCTTCTCACCAGTGTGGCTGCGCAGATGCGAGTTCAACGAGCTCTTCTGCGAGAAGCTCTTTCCGCACTCGGCGCAGCTGTACGGCTTCTCGCCGGTGTGCGTGCGCTGATGCAGCGTCAGATACGCCTTCTGGGCAAAGCTCTTGCCACATACGGTGCAGCTGAACGGCTTCTCCCCAGAGTGGCGGCGCTGGTGTATCTTCAGGTAGCTGAGATAGGCGAAGCTCTTCCCACAGATTGAGCAGATGAAATACCTCCCCTCCATGGCAGAGTTGCCGGGTTTGCCAATGCTCACGTTAGTGCCAAAGCTCCCATAGCCAAGGAAATGTCTGCCAGAGGCGTCGGCATCTAGGTCGGGTTCCTCGCCGATGGCTGAGGCCGCAGTCTCCATGTCCTGCTCGCCGTGATCGACCGCAGCGACAGGCTCAAGGACCTCGTGAGGAGGGTCCAGAAGCAAGGTCTCTGCATCACACAGCTCCTCATTGATGTCGTCCTCGGTACGAGACACTTCTGCAGAACTGTCACGAAACTCATCCGGTCCTGTTTGGGAACATCAGGACATATCAGGCACTGACAGACAGGGCCACACTAAAGGTGAAGTCACATCAGGTGATCTGTACCTTGCCGAGCACGTGTGACCCCCATAGTCCAGTTCCTTTGACGGATGTGATCATTCCATTAGAGCTCACACTAGACTCGTATCGTGCCTGAGTTCAACTGAACCGTGCTCAGATCTACCTTTTCAAGGGGGCCTGGGCACAACTCAGTTGGATTTAGGCACGGTACGCATCTCGTGTGTTCGCTAACCGTACCCGAGCACGGAACACAGACATGACTGGCCATTCAACAAACATGTCAGCAAAGAGATCACTTTGGTGTTACAGCAGAGGTGCAGTGTCTGCTGGAAATGTGGTCTGACGGGAGCATCCAGGAACAACTGGATTCAACACACAAAAACTCTGAGATATTTGATGAAATATATTTTAATATGTGTAACATGATTAAATGAAAACTGTTTTGCTGCATACTCAATAAATGTATAACAGGGCTGACTCAAAATGAGCCTCAAAATAAGGACTTTAATCACAGAATCGATCTGTTGTGCGCAATAGTGCTTTTCTTCCTTGTTTTCTTCAACACAAAAAAATTCTCACAGTGATAACGAAAGTGTGCTTGCGCCAGGAATGTTAACTGCAACGTGAGCACAGACGAGTGGGGGAGTAGGGAGGGGGGGCAGTGCTCAGTCACTATCTCAGGCAAACGGGCCAAGTGTGTGTATAACCTAAGACATGGCTGAATCCCTGAAACTCCTTCTCCAAACCAAAGCTATGGCGTGATTTTTGTGCACTTTTTATACTTGTATTGTATTACTTGGCTCTGATGATGTTTTACATTTACTTGTATTTATAATAATGTGTTTAGCACCATAGGGGGTCCAAGGGAAGCGGTATTTCAACACACTGGCTGTGTCTGAAATCACGCACTTGCGTCAGTGCACTGAGATGTAGTGCGTAGTGCGCACTGCCTTCTGTAGTGCGCACTACCATGTATAAATGCTGTCCTAACTGGAGCACTAACGTTTCGCACTTACCGGAAGTGACGGACTAGCATTTGATCGCGATTCTCCAGCGCGCCAAAATATCTGCCGTGAAAACTTGGCGAAAGTCCCTCCCCTTCCGCTACACAGTCAGAATGGCGTCCGTTTGGTGCGCGTGGCGTCCATCATTCGGCACTTCGTTTCCTGCCCGTTTTCAGTGCACCATCCGGGTGCTTTCAGTGCACTGAATTTTCGCTTAGTTGTCAGTGTGAACTCACTACGACCTAAAATCGCGGACTAAAAGTGCGCAAGTGCGCGATTTCAGACACAGCCAGTGTGTAATTGCACATGGATGTATTTACAGTAAAGAATTGTTCAGTCTTGATCCACACTCATCCCCCCCCCCACTAGTGCCTGTACCCCCCTTTTCTCTCCCCCCCATAGCACAATCTCCTGTCATTAACTACATAATTAAGGTATTAATATTATTCGTTTTACAGATTATGCTTGCTGATTAAATAAACGCAAAGATGAATAAGGGTGAAGAAAATCCTTCAAAAACCAAAAGGGGTCGGTTTGCACTTTTCCCACATTTTTGCTACAGAAATGTTTCAGGGTCCCTCCCACTGTGCCTCGGTGTACACCTGGGACGAGATCCTGGGCAGTTGCCATGGCAGCCACCCTGCGATCAGGGGGCCGCCTCATTCCTGCACCACGGTGATATGCTTATTATGGTGGTTGAGGTTGGGGCTTTCACACAAACAGACGTAAGACGTAACCGAGGCGCTTTTTAAAATAGTCCCTGTGGTGAATATTATTATCTGAGCAAAAGGGGTGAATAAGAGAAAAGAAAAGCCCTTTTACTGTATTTTCCTTTACACACGGTCTTGTTTCCACTTTTATTTCAGATAAAAAGCTGAATTTTATTTTATTTTCAAAAAACAAAGGCTTCCCATCCAGGGTATACCCAGCCTTGTGCCCTGTGCTACCTGGGATTGGCTCCAGCCCCCAACCCTAACCCACCTCATGACCAGGATGTGCAGATAGAAGATGGACGGATGGATGGATGGATGGATGGATGGATGGATGGATGGATGGATGGATGGATGAAACAAGGCTGTAACTTCATTTAAACCAGGTCAGGCTGTGTTAAAAGTGAAAGTTACACCACACGTCTTGCTTTTCAATCTGTTATTCCTGTTTTTGGAGACGTCCATGCTGATCACTACTCCATACCCGTTCCCAGCCTGAGAGCTACAGCAACCTGAACTCAGCAATCCAGACCCCAAGGCAGGCATGCAAAGGCAGAATGTTCACATTCCTAAAAGCTCACCATAGCATGGCTTGGGAACAGTCAGGAGAGCGTCCTCAGGGAGCCCCAGAAGGAAAAGAAAAATCATCCATCCATCCATCCATCCACTATCTCACATTTTTATACATTTTATACATTTAAACATCTTCAGAGGTGGAGAGTCCAGGTCCAAAAAGTAAAAATCCAGACCAAAATTTTATTTCAACCAACCAGTTCAGTACTCTGTGACTGTGACTCTATTTACTGAAATGGTTGACTGGTCTGGATTTCTCTTTCTGGATCTGCAATGATCACTGGACATTTTTACAGACCAAAAAACAGGAGCTCACTTACTCTCTTGTGTGATGCTCAGGTCTCCCTTGGATTCCCAATGTTTTTTTTCCACAGAAACATCGGTGACTTCAGGAATCACAGACTTGTCTGCCATTCCTGTAAACTATAGAAAAGGAACGATTCAAACTGAATGGGCCAGAGTCCATTCAAACGTCAAATGCCGGATGAGACCACACTCCCCAAACAAGCGCGTCAGCTCTAAAAAGTAAATATATTTTACCACCATGAAACCTGTTTCACCCCTAAGGATTCTTTAAATCATTCATTAGTGGGCATTCATGGTATGTAAAATTAGTTGCTTTTTATGCACGAGGCGTTCTTAAATAATTTCGCAAATTGACAGAACTCGACACAGCCAAACAAATTTTGCGAGACAGCACCTCAGTATAAAGCAGAGCACAGCTGGTGACAGTTTAAACCTTAGTCCTATGTTAGCTTTCTGTTCCTATCTCTTATGTTAAACAGGTCGGTGGCGATAATATACCCTTTCTTTTGACAGCATACCTCTCGATTTCCATAAAAAAATAATGGAAAAATAAACCTCAAGAGAATTTTATAAATAAACTGAATTGGTCTTATCTTGCCTTACATGTATGGGCATGTCTTGCCTAGTGAAAAAAAATGTTTTAATTAATTTTGTATAAAGAGAGATTCCTGAGAAAGTCAAAAAGCCTTGATGCAGTATACAAACCTCTGTGGTGCTTTTATGCATTTTAAACTTTTAAACTTTAAAAACAGATCGGTGCCGACCCCAACACCAGAACTGTTATAAATTTGAATGAAGTATTCATAATTTAGCGATTTTTTTATTATTATTTTGTTTAAATATAGGTTCATGACATAGTCAAAAGCCTTGATGCAGTACACAAATTTGTGTATAGCAAGGTTAAGGGAAAAAATCACTAACGGACCTTGCTCTTCGTGTAACCAGCTTGCAAAGCGTCCTCATCTTCTGCAGCTGACGGCTCCCCATCACTCCACAGGCTGAAGCACCACTCCTTCCCAAAGACACCCTCTATGGTGGGACAGCGCTCCTTCCCTGGAACAAGTCGGTGAACTCTGTAAAACGCTCACAATAACGCGATCGCTAATTAAGAAATGCAACAACAACAAGAACAACAACACCGAGCAGCAACATTTTGTGTTGCATGTCAATAATTGTTATGGCTATAAACATAATAGATGCTGGAAACTCCTGCACCTCCTGGATGGTTTATGAACATGTTAACAAAAGACCACTAAAGGACATGACAGCTGCGCTCCGAGGTTGGGATTAGCAGAAATCTGATGATGAGCTGCAAACTGTTTTCATTAAGTTCTGACACAGGCGCGGCTATCCCCGATGCCTGTATACGTACTGTCAGTACCCTTTTCCACTGCTCCGGGTTCGTCGCCGGTTTGTACCCCGACGGAGCACCGGCCGAGAGAGCAGCCGTTGGTCCTGCCCATCACCCGCTGCTGGGCGATCTTCAGCTCCGTCTCCATGAGGCGCAGTTTCCTCCTCAGCTCCTCATTCTCCGTCTGACTCTGGCGCATCTCTAACCGCAGCACAGCGGATCCTTCATCCACAAGTTTGATAATCTCTGCCACGGCCGCTTTGGATAACACCCCCATGATCGAGGAGAGCTGTGCCTGAAAAGAAAGGCAGTTCAACATTTTTATCATAAAATTGCCAATTACTTTTTTTCTAACTAGATACCGATTATTTTCTGCTTATATTAACTGTTATATGACTTCTACTGTCTGGCCACTAGTAGCTGAGCGCGCCTCGGTTATTTTCGGAAGTGAGGCAGAGGGTGCTGATGGGATGCCTTACCGTAAACCCTGGGGAATAGCCGCACTTAATTTTGACGAAACGAATTTACTCGTTAATTTCCCGCTTTTTCAGTCCGGAGACGTAACGTTCTGTTCACTGGGCATTGATACGTTGTGTGTGCGGCCACGGGCCGCATTCTGCACTAGTGCATTGCAAAGGAATAGGTTCAGTCTGCAGACATTTTCAACATATGGGAAGTTACAGCTATTCTGTTCTGGATCGGTATTTAACTGGATAATAGGCTTTTGCAGTCGGTGACGTCATATCTGCAGGCGCGAAATACGGCTCACTTGCTTCCTGTTGGAGGAACTATGAGCGCAAGAAAGGATGAAGTTGTGTTTCAGAAGCTAGAAAAACAATACAATGAGCACTTGTTTCCCAAGTGCACAACATCTTCAAAATATAATTGAGTTTTAATTCTGCACGTATACCTATGGGCAATTCAGCAAATCCATTTAACCTCAGAATGTTTTTGGACTGGAACCGGAATACCCAGAAGAAACCGCAGAAATAACTCCACACACGGAACCTTGGTGGTTCCAGAGGTGTGACGTGACAGCGGTAACTGCACCACCACACCTATGTTAAAACAAATGCATAAATAAAACCAGCAATAAATAAAGAAAAACAGGAAGATTTTTGCTAACATTTCATAAAATTTGTCACATTTTACAATATATTTATTAATGCACACATTTCATATTATCATTTATTTACTGCAACATTTCACAATGTATTTATTGCCACAAATTTACTTATTTAATAAAGTTAGAATAAACACTCCATGAGGTCATCTCGTGAACACGGTAACATGTGCAACAACAAATGGGATGTGGCTATATTTTGCACATGCAACATAAATCTGAACATTGAACAGCTGAACTCTGACAAATTTGTCGTGCTTCTTAATGGACCCGAAGCAAAAGTCCCGTACAGCAACCCCTCCTGTCGCCATGATTCTGTTTGACACTAAGAATAGCAAACACAGATTAACATACTATCTACTTAAGCACATATACAATATATTAAGTTAGACATTCTCCACTAGAATAACTGGGGATTTTCATACTGTAGATACTTCATTAGCACATGCATACCATATCACTGTCCGGGAGTAACGTCTACTAGCCTAAGCTATAGCTAACGCCAGCCACAAAGTTCAAAGAATAAAAGTCTCCCCTTCATATCCGCGGAGGTAAGACGGGGCAAACATCTTAAAGCCCTTCTCTAATTTACTCGTTGGTACTTTGGAGGAGGATTTATAAAGTCGATGTATGTCGATGATCACAAGTTTGGGCAGGTCCCTCAAACAACATGTACAAACCAGTGCCCCAGAAACAAGCCAGCAATTGACGTGCAAAGTGCCAATTAACAGAATTCCCATGCTTTGATACATGGTCTTCCTTCGCTAAAGCCAAATCAGCCCAGGACTTTCCGAGAAAAAAATATGACTTGATTAGCACATATTTCCTCCCTGCAAATATAAAGACATGCATTACTTGCATTAAAAAAATTAAATTGTCAAAGCAGATCAAGTGCACAATGGTAATGATGACCCATCTTCTAACGGTTTATCAAGTCTTTGTACTGCAGGAGGAAACTATGGTACAAAGAGTGCAGTATGTATGCGGAATGCATTTTTAATAAAATTAACTTTTTATTTCCCTTGAATGCACCATGACAGATAGTGGTTCCTATCTTCACATGGCAGTGTGCAGGTCTCCAAAGCCTAATAGAACATTAAAAATTTAGCCATGAGAACCTTGGGTTCTGAATGTAAAGGAACTGGAACCTAAATGGAACCAAATAAGAAAACAATCCATCTATCTTTTGTAACTTTTTGTCCTATTCAGGGTTGCCAGAGCCTATGGGTTCAAGGCAGGGAACACATACTATTCCCCCCTCCCCCCACCTACACACACATGCACACACACACACCTATGGGCAATTTGGTAACTTCAATTAGCCTCGGCATATTTTTGGACTGGGGGTGGGTGGCAGCTGGAGCACTCAAAGGAAACCCCACAATGACATAGGGAGTGCATGCAAACCTAACACACACAAAGTCATGGCAGAGACTCGACCCCAGGTCCCACAGGGGTGAGATAACAGTGCTAAGCACTGCACCGCCGTGCCGCCCCCAAGCCAATCACAGACACTGAAAATGTAACAGTTACTTTTATCATCTCCAAACTTGTAGTCTAAACCGCAGCGGCAACATCACTATTCACACAAGTGTGAAAGGCACTGGTTCCTGCATACGGCACATGTACGCATGTTCTGCACACCTCAGCTTGGAGGCTGTGGTCCTAATCATCCATTTGCTTCTCTCTGCTCTCAAACTCAGCTCAGTGCAGCTGAAAGGTTTCTTTCCATAGCAGGTGCTGTGTATAAAGTCCACATCTCTGTGGGAATCTCTGCCCAGATCTAAAACAGATACATATTTTCTCTTCTGTGTGAATGTTTATATGTGAAAGCTGATTCCTTTTCTTTAAAAAATCCTCCTGCACACCGTACAGGTTCTTTCCTGCATGAACCGTCATGTAGACTTTTAAGGTTTTGCTTGGTAGTGATTTGTTTGTGTGTGATGGTGTGTTTTTCCTTCTGCATTATTGTCTGTGTGACTGACAGAAGCTCTTCCCACACACTGTGCAGCAAAAAGGTTTTTCTGTGTCAGTGTGTACATGTGAATTCAGATGACATTTCTTCAAAAACAAAACCCTTGGCACAGGTCAGTGATTTCTGTCCTGCATAAACAAACTGGTTGACTTATCTTTACGAAATCGCTCTTTCTGCGTGGGTGCGCCTCTGCAGCTGCCCTTTTATATTAATAAGATGCTTGAAATGCATCCCACACAGTGTTGAAATAAACTGCGTTTCCCTTCCGTTGGCATTGACCAGCTTTATGCAGTCTGTACATTTCTTGCTATTAATAAACTGATACGCTCAGGCTGACTCTCCTTCATCTTCTACAGGAATGAGGGACCCATTGAGCCCCTCTGGGTCTTCTGCAGGTATGGATGCTTCAGCTTATCCCTTTGGACCTTTTTCAGGTGCTAACCCTGAACATCTGTACGTTCTGCAGCGCTGCGAGGCCTACATCTCTCAAATCTGTCAAACAACAAACTGTCTTCAGCTCTGGACTAATGAGAAAGCAAGCAATAATGAAATATGCGCAAAAAATGTGTGAACCACCCAATTCCTAAAGGCTGTGGGGGGGAGGGGGGGCACAAGCTGGTTTACATCCTGGACAAGATGCCAGTAATTCTGTTAACTTATAAATTACAAAGAAAAATGTGCACACTACGACGATGTTACATGAGATATCTTTGCTGGTACAATACCAGCTCATAAATTGTGCTCCACATGTTAAAGCTTAATAATAACTCCTAATGACTCACTGGTTTTGTCGCTGCATTATTACTTTTATTACAATATGAACAAGATTGATAATTCCTTGTATTTTTAGGGCTTCATGCAATCACAATATTACAAAGATTTAGTATTATACTCAAAGGACACTGTAGATGGTCATTTGTAGTGTTTGGTACCCTGAGGGCATCAGTCAGTCATTCTGGTTACCGTGACAATTACCTGAATCCTCATTCCACCCCCACTGTCTGTGTCAGAGGGCTGTAACAGAACAGATGATCACCCAGAGCTGGTGTTCTGGACGTGCAGGTCCAGCGACTGAGAGCACTGCATGTGGCGAGGAAACTGACACTGGAGAAGAAAACGTTGGACTCAACCTGCAGCAGAAGAACAACATGATTGGGACAACAACAGTGTTGGGACCTTCATCCTCATACTGATGCATGAAACTTGATTGTTGAATCGATCGATAGTCAAATGAGGTTTCAAACCCAGGAAACTAGGTGAACCCATTACGAAAGTAAGGGGGTTTTCCAGGAGTATGTGGGACTATAACCTCGTTTAGATATGCCTCATTGTGTTAAAGGTTGGTTGGGTCTATGTCTGCATGTGGTTTATTTAAAGGTTAAGTTTGCTTGAGTTAAGTCTCTGTGAGGTAGAGCCTTGAACTGTGCAATCTCTATTTAATGAAAGCATAGCTTTAATGAGCAGAGTAAGCTGCCGATCGGCGCATGTTTTTGTTTGAGTCTGTAATTTTATTTTGAATCCCTTTATTTATGCTGTATTGGGTTGGGTAAGACATACCTCCCTGGACTCTTTCCTGACCAACACTATCCTGCCATTGACACCTCTCAAGCAAAGAGCACCCCTGCTAACAGGCGCTCAGCAACAAGCTACAAAAATAAAGACTGCCACCTAATGACAAGGAGGTCTACATTTTGTCAAGTTAAAATGGTAGTCAAATGATGGAACAGTCATGCAGCTGGGTGACCCACTGTAATAGTTCACTTGCCACCTCTGGTTCTCACTAAATTTATTCAAGCAGGACTTAAAAAGCACATTTTTTACATGCCTATCAGCTAGCACAATCTTTCCCAATCCGATTGTCTGGGACTCAAAGACAATCCATGTTTTTGCTCCCACCCAGCTCCCAGTAGTAAGAACGTGGACCGTCTGTGAGTCCCCAAGGACCAGATTAGGAAGCACTGAGCTAGTGTATTTGGGTTCCTGGCAACATCTAGAATTCTTGAAAGCCCAGAATAAAATTAGCATCAAACAGATTATCTGAGGGTAATGAGATTTACTCTGAAACTGAAATGAAACATTTTCTAGAAGTCCAGTTCATTTTCTAGAAGTCCAGTTCATTTTCTAGAAGTCCATTTCATTTTCTAGGTTTCAAACCAGCTACAGCACCTCTTTGTACCATTGCATCTATGGCATTCTGAGCACTGACAGAACGACTGCAGGCGAAACTTTACGTCTCCGTTTCAGCTCCATCTCCATGAGACACAGCTTCAGAGTTTCCATCTCCCTCTGGCTGCTGTGCTTCTCCAGCCTGCTCCAGTACGGCTGTCATTCATCAGTCTGCCAATGTCTGCCACAACTGCCAACCATAAAACCCTCATAATTAGCACCAACTGTGCCTGCAAAAATCACACAACTCAGCATTTTCCTGCAATAATTCAGCCTCCCTCATACTAGGTAGATACTTCTGCCTCTAATTGGACACCAGGTCAACAGTTATGCATTAACACAAATGTTAATTGTCTGTGGGGATTTCTTTGAAGGATACCACCACATACCGTACGTTACCTATAATGGTAGCACTGGCTTATTTCTGCGTGAGCCTTCTTTACATGTTCCTTTTCTCCTACACCTCATCGATCACCTCAGAGACCTCAGAGACAGCAACTCCAGCACAAGCCTCTATGCACAGAGTATTTTCAGAGTGGAAGAGACGTGAGGGGTCAAGTTACCAGAAAGTACAAACCGCAATTATAACTGTTTTTCCAATTGAATTGTATCTATTCTGTGAACTGAGCAGAACTGGGCTGTAAAAGAAAAGGGGATTATCATAAAGCATTTATGCTCTAGATCAGTGTCTCCCAATCCAGTCCTTGGGGTCTCAGAGACAGTTCACGAGGGAGCAAAAATATGTACTGTCTAATAGAGAACTCGGAGGGACCAAGAACATGGAACTGTGGGACCGGATTTGTAAACACTGCTTTAGATCTATGCTTTAAAACAGCAAATCTCTACCCTTGGGTTACGGCTTGGAAATGTAAGCTTTTTAAAACCAGCAAGCTCCTGTGCTGATCCACGAACAGATTTCCCAGCCCCAATCAATAAACGTTTAGCACAAAATTACTGAACACTCAACCAATCCAAGTAGCCATTCCACAGATGCTTAATTTAAAATTCACTGGCACATCCAATCAGATTTGTGTGATGGGCATTGATTGGCATGAATTGCAGAGCGCACTGGATGCTTGATCATAGTGTTCATTTAAA
Organism: Mormyrus hasselquistii; assembly: GCA_026779605.1. NCBI lineage: Eukaryota > Metazoa > Chordata > Actinopteri > Osteoglossiformes > Mormyridae > Mormyrus > Mormyrus hasselquistii. The sequence goes on from JAODKE010000050.1 coordinate 15,818,021, forward strand.
CCAATACTTGATATAGGGTCACAGCTGAGCTGGTATGGTAAAAACTGGGTCGCAGGGCAAAAAAGGTTGAGAACCACTACTTTAAAAAAATAGATAAAGTGGAAGATAATATGGAACATTAAAGTGGAGGAAAATACAGAATTCAGACTGTAAAGTACATCAGCTAAACTGTTACAATCTCATGAGACACCCCTAGTTGGAACAGGGCAGGATCATGGACTAAACACAGTGGGGAAATAAAGACATGTGGACCCACTGCAGTTTTTACCTCCTTGCCATTTTTGTTCTTTCCTGAAGCTATTTCACTAATTTCTAACTACAGCTGCCTCTCGACTTCATTTAGAACCGCAGACAACACAGAATTGATACTTCTGGAAGTGTTGCCTCCTCCCCACTTTCCACATTCTCTTCAGCAATGAGTTTCTGCTGGTCAGTGGTGGAGAGGTCCTCTGAGCTGAACTCAAGCAGCTCCTCAACATCCCTCACTCTGCCTCTTCAAATCCTATTTCCTTTGAAAGAGCAACACAACATTCTTTGATTTTGTGGAGCTCCTCTCAACATCCCTCACTCTACCTCTTCAAATCCTACTTCCTTTGAAAGAGCAACACAACATTCTTTGATTTTGTGGAGCTCCTCTGAAGGATTAATTAAAATAACCAATAAAATCTGGGAAAATTTCATCCCACAGCCCACACAAGTCTTCGCTGATATCACCCCAGGCCTATATGATGATGTCAATGACATCCCTGATGTCAAACTACTTCCAAAGTATCTGAAATCAAGCAATCAGCATCTGGAAAGCTGAATGCTTGCTATTTGAAAGCTGAAACCACACCATTTGTCAAGGGGTTGAAATAGAGACAGATGTATTTGGAGGCAAAAACAGGACTTTGATGTTGCCTGAAAGTTCAGCAATGATGGGTGGATGGCTTTTCTTCAAGTAATAATGCTCTACTTTTACATTCAACAAAAGATGTTTTATCACCAGTAAGCTTCACAGGCACTTTCGTTTTATATTGTTCTCTTATACTTATAGCAATGGGTTTCATTTTGTTACAACTACAGTACAAGAACGATAATGAACATGGTTGGGTTTACTTAAGCCAGAAGTCATGACTGTCCAATAGGAATGCTCCCTACCTAAACTCTTATTGGACAGACATGACTAACTGATGAATCCTGCTTCATGGAACACCCTACAGAGTTGAACAAGCATCAAGAGTATTCTTTTGCGGTCCAACGTTTTCATACGTGTTACTTTGCGAGGCAAAACATACCGTTGATGACATATAAGCCAACTCAAGACTTGCTTAAAAAATAAATAAATAGATAAACACTTGTTCTCTATAAGATTCACGTAATAGCAATACTGTGTTACCGAGGCAAGCAACTTTGGACGATAAACTTCAACTCCCACAATGCAACACAACGGATGATATTCCGGTCACACACGGAAATTTGGGGTGTTTTTTTCTGGTTTTGTGGAAGTGAAGTGGTGGAAGTCATTCTGAATTGGTTAAAGACCCATTATTAAAACAAGGTACTTGTAAATGATCTCTGTAAATTAGAACGTCAGCGTAAAATAAGATAAATACCTTTACTACTAGCCGCTGGTAAATTCGCATGTTAGCTCTTTAGTCAGTCGGATGAGAACTCCGGGATTGCATAAGTGGTTTTACCATTTATTAACCTGTGCAATCTACATAGTTCAGTCTGTTTATGTTATTATTGATGATTATTTGTCTTTGCGGTATTTTCGGCGTTTACAAATTCCTAAAAGTCAGATACTAGTTCACGTGCTTCACAGCCTTAAATTGCAGACAGGCATTTATGTATATTATTTTTTCAAATATAAATTCTGCCCATTCATGATGGCGGTAAAGGACGTCAGCGGTATCTACTGCCTAATTAGATCATATTTACTGTAGAACCTCCCTTTGTTGTCCCCCCTTATTTTCCTTTCAGTTATGTGCAGTAGAAAGGTTTTGGTGTTCCCCTCCGCGGAGGAGCTGGGTCCGGCGCTGGCTCGCCTGGTGTCCTCCCGTGCAAAGCAAGCATGTAACTCCCCGCGCCGCCGGTTCTCCCTCGGCCTGTCGGGGGGCAGTCTGGTCTCCATGCTGAGCCGGGAGCTCCTAGCCTTCCCTGACCTCGACAGCAGCGCTTGGGTCGTGGGCTTCTGTGACGAGAGGCTGGTTCCATTCCACAATGAAGAAAGCACCTACGGACTGTATAAGGTGAAAAGCAAACTAGTCATTAAACTCCCAGATCGAGTCCAAAATAAGTGACCTGGAAAAGACTGGTAGCTATAAGCGGCTTGGTTCTGTATATGTTCATTGAAGGTTGCTGGTTCTGATCATCCACATCTCAGCCAGACATACCAATGTACGTTCCTTCCCTTGCTGTGTTTCAGAATCAGCTTCTCTCCAAAATAAATATTTCAGAAGATGCTGTTCTAACTATTGACCCTTCGCTACCCGTGGAAGAGTGTGCAGAAGACTATGCCCGCAAGCTGAGTGAGGTGAGCACACACCCCTGTACTCATGTCTTTATGGGGACCGTCCACTCATTTCTATGGGCAAAACCCTAATCCCAACAATGACCAGCTTAACCCCCACCCAGCCCTGACCTTATCCATAAGTAACCAAACAACATACAAGTCTTCTGGCATTTTTAGTTTTTGCATTACAGTCACAGATTTTTATAAAAGTGAATTTCCACTTGTGGGGACCGAAAAAATGCTCTACACAGTGTCAAAATAACAGATTTTTATCACATTATGGGGACAAAATGTAATGTATACCTAGACTACACATGCATACACACACCTGCTGACAGATGAGTGGATGACTGTGCGCCGCTGGTCCTGCTCGTGTGTGCGTGTGTATTATGACGCTGATTGCTTGACAATTCATTATGGTTCATATGGTCATGAGCTGTCTACTTACGCAGTATTGCAGTTCCTAATCGTTCTTAATTTTATTTTAGCAGAAGAGGGTATGGTTGTCATTATCAGTATAGCTTCCTGTTCTAAGCCGGCCAGATGGGCTATTATTATTTTTTTTTTGGAGTAATTGGTTATTTACTTGTGTGCATATAGGGAAATCTGTTCTGGAACAGTACTCAGCAGCAGGATCAGCTGTGCGACTGTGTTTCTGCTCAACAGCAGGATCAGCTGTGCGACTGTGTTTCTGCTCAGCAGCAGGATCAGCTGTGCGACTGTGTTTCTGCTCAGCAGAAGGATCAGCTGTGCGACTGTGTTTCTGCTCAGCAGCAGGGTCAGCTGTGCGACTGTGTTTCTGCTCAGCAGCAGGGTCAGCTGTGCGACTGTGTTTCTGCTCAGCAGCAGGGTCAGCTGTGCGACTGTGTTTCTGGGTTGTCTGTAGACCTTCCCAGATGAGGAGGTCCCGGTCTTTGACCTGCTGCTGTTGGGCATGGGCCCTGATGGTCATACCTGCTCACTTTTCCCAGACCACCCGCTACTGGAGGTAAGACTCATCTTCATTCCCAAACTTGAAGGTGCTTCACGCATTTTTTTCAGAAGAATCCATGATCTTCTGGTAATTATTTCTTACAGATTTGATATGGCTTGTGGTTATCAATACTGTCATTATTATCAATACTGTCATTATTATCAATACTGTCATTATTAATCAAATTAATATAGGCATAAATCCTGTCATCCTATCATGCACAGAAGATTGGATCAGACGTAGAAATAATATGGATCTAGAATGGCAATCATTATACTTGGTAATAGCATAATGGCTGCTATATGCACAACTATATGCTGTTAATGGCAAGCATTTGGTGTTCCTCTCAGTGGTTAAAGTAATTATTTTTTCGAAGGTACAGTTTCTCGCTCGTCTCTGAATAAAAATTGCCACGATCTATGATCTGCATGTGCCCCAGGTCTGCAGGAATGTCGTCTACACACAATGCACAGGCACAGGCACACGCTTCATTCAGGACACAGCTTTCTTTGACAATGCACAGGCACAGGCACACGCTTCATTCAGGACACAGCTTTCTCTGACAATGCACAGGTACAGGCACACGCTTCATTCAGGACACAGCTTTCTCTGTAGGAGACCAGACAGACCGTGGCCCCCATCAGAGACTCGCCGAAACCCCCTCCAGAGCGCGTCACCATGACGCTGCCGGTGGTCAACGCTGCGCGGTGTGTCGCCTTTGTGTCGACTGGGGCCAGCAAAGCCTCCGTGTTAAAGGTACGATTTCCCTTTGGGTTATGTTTGCAAACATTAATCATGCTCGACAAGTACAGCATTGTGCTAACCATGCAGAGATCGCAGATTCAAATCCCAGGGAGAGGAGATAAACTACAGCATTTCCTTATACTGTAAATTACTTTGGATTAAAGCGTAAGATAAATGGCAACAGGTAATTTTGATTACATCAGTAAAAAAAAAAAATTGGAGAGTTATAGGCCAAGTGCCTGAGTAACCAGTAAACATTTGCAGAGCTTGACTGTGGTTCTTGCTTCTGCGGCATAGCTTGACTGTGGTTCTTGCTTGTGCAGCATGTCCTGGAGGGGGGAGAAGGCTCGCCGCTACCTGCAGCCCGAGTGTCGCCCAGCCACGGAGAGCTACTTTGGTTGCTGGATGAGCCTGCTGCAGCTTCCCTGTCTCTTCAAGTTCATAGGCCCCTCCCTGGTGCAGAGCTTTAACCCTACCGGGGGGGTGGGGGAGGGGGGTTGTTAGGCACAGACATCTCCCAGATTCTGTTCCCAGCACCCATATAGGATGTGTGAATCTGCACACTTTACATAGTCTGATTTAATTACTTTATTTACTTGACCTGTGTCTTCGCTGAGTATTTGCTATTTGCTATTGAGCAATGTATCCTTGTTTAGTAGTTAAAATAATTCCCAAATCATGGGCTTGTATCAGGACCAAGATACTTTTGTGGTAAATGGCATTGGGGATTCTAAGAGACATAAGTAACCAGTATATGGTCTTTAAATTCCATGCTGTTAACTAAACTGTGTCCAGTGAAAGTGTTAAAGGTTAGGAAGAAAAAGTTCCCTCTATACTGAAGATTTTTTCCTTGTGAAGTTTAAGTCATGTTATGTCAGCAGCTGTTACCAGTCCTCTTACGTTAGATGTAATGGAAACACAGCTGTGGGTAGAACTTGACTTGCAATGAACTGAGGGAGACCTGAATAATCGCCAACAGAGCTGAAGAGCACTGAAATCTGGATGGAACCTGTCTGGTGGACCGTGTGGTTGACTTGCTGATTATTGCGACCCAACCATAATGTTTAGATCCTGCGGGGACCACAATAAAAGGATCAAAGTGGTCTTGTGGACTGGAAATTTATTCTTTATTATGTGTGTATACTTGTCTTTGGAACTGTTAGGTTGTTTTTGCACACAAAAAATATTTATTTGTACACCTGGTGTATCTAACAAAAAAATATTGTTTATTTATCTGAGAGCTGATACAAACCCCTGCAACAGGCGTGCTGATCACAAATATTTCGGTCACGGCGATAAGTAGTGGCTGCAGTAATTCGGTACCCTACGCTTCTACGCCTGACCACGACGTCCTTAGTCGTTCATTACTAATACCGCCAGGGGGCGCTGGATGTCCAACAGTCTTAATACAAATTAATATTCTTAGACCCTTTGGACTGAACTCGAGAATTCCATGAGCGCAGTGTAGCATTGCACATGTCTACGGATTCAGAAAATAAGAAGGAAAAAATCTATCTTTCGAAAATATTAGGGAAGAGAAAGACTTTACCACGTTTTTATACTGATTGAGCGATTGGGTTTAAAGACGTTAAAAGCACGCAACGCATAGCCCTAACTTGAGAGGCAAGGAACAGTATTCAGTGTGCCTTTGGAATTCTGTTGGCATCCCGCTGACACGTGACTGTGGAAAAATGTTAGAGTTTATATTATTTTTCAAACGGTTGCTACGAGACTTTTGTCCTACGATTACATTGTATTATTTGGTAGCATTAAAACCAGTAGGCTTATATTTTAAAGAAGGGCCGTGTAACTTCTTTTTGCGTAGAATACGGAATTTAGCCAAAAACAAAAAAAAAACCTAATACGCGATGAATCAGACCAAGAAGCGCCCAGCTCGTTGTTTAATAGAGAAAAGAAAGAAATATTTCTGGATAATTTTCAGTAAGCATTACCACTATAAATGCAATAGAATTGTTCTTTTCACTGCAATCACGTTATCTTGTTTTTCAAATAAGGTACAATTTAAGATTATATAAAACAATAAATTCTTGGCTGTACTCTATTACCTGCACGTTGTCTATTGATTATCCTGAGACATGTAACTCAATATTTATCAGAAGCCGTTAAGTAAGCACTGCGTACACGAGTATAGTATAGTGTAGTATAGCTTAGTATAAGTACAGTATTATAGCATAGCGTAGTATAGTTCAGTACAGTGTAATATAGGATTGTGTGTATATATATATGGTGCAGTATCATGTATATATACACCACATTCGGTCTGCTTACCAACAAAAGTAAAGCAAGCTTTCAAATACGAGTTTTTCACGCGACATCCACGCCAGCTTCCCTTAAAGGTAATGATGCTCAATTATCAACGACAAAATCTGAACGACATTACACAGAATATTGTTTCTTTAGATTGAAGTTTTTATTACTAATATAATCATTCTATATCGAGACATCGGTTGATTTTTACTTGTTTAAAGTATGCGTAGCATATAGTCGTATTGTTCTTTCTTGTTTTACACCTTTTAATGTAAGTGTTAGTGATTTGCACTGACATTTCATGGCACGTACAATTCTGTTCTTTGCTTGCAAACTGTTATTGTGCGTATTTATATAGCCGCCAGCTGGCCTGGAAAATGACGTTGCAAGGCAATCCCTTTAATTTCCATTTGCCTACATCCCAGCGCTGCTGGCCTTCTGTCGGTGGCTTTCAAAAAGTGATCCAGGGACTGGAGTCTCGGCGTATCCTTCTGCATTTCTCCCTTTCTTTAAGCGCATTTTTGCGATGTGCCCCTTCCCCGTGCTGCTGTTTATTCTTCTGTCGCTCGTTTTCCCCGGACCGGCCCATGGATATTTCCCGGAGGAGCGCTGGAGCCCCGAATCCCCGCTGCTCGCTCCGCGGGTGCTGATAGCCCTCATCTGCCGCAATTCCGAGCATTCCCTCCCGCATTTCCTGGGAACCATCGATAACCTCAACTATCCCAAGGACCGCATTTCTTTGTGGTATGTTTCATGCATTTTCAGAAATGTATTCAGAATTTCGATTCATTTAACACGCTGAAAGACAGAAAGGGGTTGAGGGGTCTGTACTACGTACACGTTGACGGTGTCCTTCTTAACAAGGGCGGTGACGTCATTTATATCCTAAACAAACTGAATATCAAGAAAGTTTCAAGAAATAACACAAAGTTGCCAAATACCGAGTAAAAGGTTATCCCCAAGTTTTTAATTTTGATTGTAGCAAGCGAAAGTAGGAGTATTATATGTATAAATGTTAAACGTGTAGTTGTATATGTTCATATTATTTGTAGTTTCTACAAGTTCGACTTTAATCAAGGTATTTTTCGGCAGTTCTGATCAGGCATTCAGCTCGTAGGTGGTTTTAGGGTCTGTGTTTTTGTCCCCTTTAAATCCATTTAGCGATTTGTGTTACTTTTTTCGTAAACGTCCTCCCCCGCCCCGCTACAGGCGGTTTCCTATCCCACTCCAGAAGTTCGAGGATAGATTTGATATTATTTTGGAAGAAATATTGTCCAGTAACGTTAAATACCACGAATTCCCACCACTGGTCACTGTCAGCCAAAAAGTAGATCAAATCGTATTCTCCAGAATAAAAAATCAGCCTTACTTATTGTTCTTGTTCATATTTCCATACACGCTACACTTTCCATTGCACTCTTCTTCTTTTTTTTTTTTAAGAAAACAGAGACGGCAGGTATTAATAGCAGAGGATTGAACATGCACGGACAAAGCCGCATGGGGAGGGACGTGGCGCGGCTTTTAATGGGCTCCTTGTCGGCAGAATGGATGCAAACTGGTCCGGGAGCTGCCATCGGGTCTATAAACTTTTGAGCTGTTTTTATACACTTTTCAAAATACTTTTTGGATGGTTTAAGTTCTTGAATAACGAAAACGCCTTTTTATAACTATGTATAAATCCAGCACCCCTTCTAAATGTGTGTGTTTTATATTTGTAAAGGAAATGCTTTTTTGTCACTAACTTTAGGCAATGTTGCATAATTTTGTACTTTTGGTAAATTTTAAATTGCATGGAATTTAAAAACTTTTGATCGATCTGATCGTTTGTACAGAAACAGTGTGTGCCTATGCTATTACTTTTTAGACTATAAACATTTTTCTTTTTACGCTCAGTGTCTCCCAATGACACCGGTGAAATGTGAATACACACTGGCGTCTTTGTCCTAAACTTTGTAAGTGTAGTCGGATCCCTAGACGTTGTCTGCGATGATTCATGTTCGAGGAACGACTGTAATAATAGTATAATAATTGTGATAATAGTGTAATAGCTTATACGTGCTGTGAAAAAACACAATATGAGATCTCTCTGCATACGATTGCATATCACTATATGCGATTGTCTGTAAGTTTTTGACTGCCAAATGATGGGTGTGTGGGAGAGTGTGTGCGCAATGTATTTTTTTTTTGGATGATGTTGGATGATGGGGTGGGGGGAGCACTCAGTGGAAAACCAGCATCACAGTGTCCTGTCCCAGGAGAAAAAGGACATTAGAGTTTAGACTTTCCTCCAAAGGGTCCTCAAGACAGCGGTGTAGCTAGAAATTCTGGGTCCCCGACAAAATGTCACCCCCCACCCAATTATATAATTTTGTAATTTTATGTATTGAAGGGCCTCTGTATAGTTCTGGGTCCTCGGAGTCTGCCAGGGCATCCCTGCCTGTAGACCCTCAATGGCAGACTGACTTCTCTGGGGGCCCCAGGCTGACAGTTTGAGGAAGCACTTCTTTACACAGCATCTAGTTACAGTATGGAATAGTCTTCCTGCTAGTGTAGCAGAAGCTAAAACCCTGGGTTCCTTTAAATCAGAGCTAGATAAGATTTTAACAACTCTGCGCTATTGGTTAAGTTCTCCCCAAACAAGCTTGATGGGCCGAATGACCTCCTCTCATTTGTAAATTTCTTATGTTCTTATGGGGGGGGGACTAGAGTGCAGGGCCCAGGATTGTTGTACAAATTCTGCCCCGAGACCTTCCCTTTCTAACAGTGACGAATGAGGTGTTCTTCCTCATGTTGTTGGCCTGCAACTGTCGAGTTCCACTGCCACAAGCATCTTAAACACCCATCTTCCTCCTTTGGGGGACACGGGAACTTGCGGGCTTGAATGAATCCCGCCTGCTTCAGTGCTGCGTTGTCAGGGAGGTCGCGGTCACTCTGACGTGTCACGGTATTGAATGGACACTTGCGCTTAAATACTTCTCGTTCAGCCCTGAGTGCGCAGACTTTGATTTTTGATCATTGAAGTTTGCAGGGGTCTGCAGCTCTACCTTTATGATTGTATGGTTTATGGTTGGTTTGCTATGGACCAATAAGCAAATCCCCACATCATAATCCTTAAAGCCTGTGTTGTCAAGCTTTTTCAGAGGTAAAAAACCAAACCTGAATATTTTGCTCTGCTTTTTCTATGATGCCTGTGCCTGCAAAGTATGTTAAGCAATATTATTATTATTATTATTATTATTATTATTATTATTATTCAGATATATATGTGGAAACATCCTAAATCTGATACCGTGTCTCTAAGATTTGCCTGACACCATGCTGGCTTTATTTAAAGGAAAGTTAAATCATGCCTCTGGATGTACAGGGGGGGTGAAGCTTTCTGATTGGAGGAGAAAAATTTGGTCCATGACTAAGGTGCTGTTATGTGGCAGATCTTACTTAAATATGGATTAGGGCAGCTGGAACCAGTTGGTGAACTGTGTGAGGGGGGGGGATTAGGTTTATATTACTTTGTGGGGGAACGTTTATAAAAACCTGCTGTTTTGACATCGTGGGGACCATTTTCCAGGACCCCACAAAGATCTGTGAATGCAATTAAAAAACTAAAAAAGCCAAGTGTCATATTTTGTTTGGTTACTTATGGTTAAGGTTAGGGCTGGGTAGAGGTTAAGGGCATTATGTTGGGATTAGAGTTTTCCCCATAAAAATGAATGGAGGGGCCCCACAAAGATATAATTACAAACGTGTGTGTGTGTGTGTGTGTGTGTGTGTGTGTGTGTGTGTGTGTGTGTGTGTGTGTGTGTGTGCGCGCACGCACGCACGCGTGTGCACGAAGTCATGCATATATGATCCACTGTTGTTTACTCCAAGATAGATTTTCTTAGACAGAAGTAAACATACCAGATGGCTTTAGCCATAAACACTGGAACACTAGCAGCAGTGTCTCGTCCAGCAGGGGGGCGGTCACAGACTATGTGCAGTGAGAGAAAACCAGCCATGCATGCAAATCCAACCAAGAACTAGGTGTAACTATGAAGGCCTGCCTTCATACTGCAGTCGGGCCTCCGGGGTTCTCCTTTCAGCTCTCAAGGACGGTTCCCTGGGATTCGTCACCTTGGCCAAAAGATCTACCTCTGTCAACTAAGGCCAAGAACAGAATCGGCCAACGAACTGAAAAGTTCTGCGTGTTTGTGCTCCCAACAGAACATCGGGAGAATCTTCCACGCTGCTTCCACGTCAGCAGATATGGCTGCAGCACCATTGGCCACAGTGTCAGTGTGTAGCGATGGTGCTTTAGCTCCGCAAACACACTTTAAGGCTTTGGAAGGCCTTTCAGCTTTGGGTTCTGCTGCAGCAGTGAGTCTTGCGCTGTCAAAAAGCCAACGGGGGGGGGGGTTTAAAATGAAGCGTAAAGCCACTTCAATGGCTCTCTCTCTCTCTGTCTGGCTGGTGCAACTCTCTCCCCAAACCAGCAGTCACAAACATGCCCTCTGCGTCTGTAACCTTCATCTTGTGGCCGTCTGATCGCCAGGGTGGCGTTTAGCCCTCTGCGCCATCTTTTACTCGCATGCATGACTGTAATTGAGTTGGCTGAGCTAAATGAAATATGTTTGGTGTGGTTATAAGTAAGTGCAGGCATGAAACAATCTTAATTACAATACATGTTGCTCTGTCAGATGGTTACACATTCCGCTACTAAATCTTTTTTGTTTTTTTCTTCAAACCTCAAAAGTTTTAGAATTTTGGCTTAAACGTCTTTGTTTTTCCAAGAAGCTCTTCACTCGTTATCAGTTTCTCATCCTTGTGTTTTCGGTTTGTGTCCATCAAACTTCAAAGATCTGCCTGTCATCTGACTCTTATTTGGCAGTCGTGCCCAATTTTTGAATGTAGTGATTGTCAGTGTTGGCACAGCACACAATGTGACAAAGCAGGGGGCAGCTAATTCAGCACCCCGGGAGCAGTGATTGGGGGCGGTACCTTGCTCAGGGCACCTCAGTGGCGCCTTGCTGGTCTAGAATTTGAACCTAGAATCTTTCAGTTACAAGCGCGCTTCCCTAACCATTAAGCCACCTCTTACAGTAAGTTTACTTACAGTACCAGTCAAAGATTTGCACACACCTACCCACAGAGAGGGTCTCTCTCTCTCATTCATATATATAATATGTATATATGTGTGTTTATGTATGTATGTATGTATATATGTGTGTGTGTGTGTGTGTGTGTGTGTGTGTATATTCTATATTTTTATAATACTCTATATTTTATATATATAATCCGCATTTTTAAATCCTGGTTTAATCCTGGTTTTGCTGAGCAGCAGGATGCTTTCGGGTTCAAGGTTTCTAAGATGGCAGTACAGAAGAACAGGGTGATGCAGGAGACACTGAATGACCAGAAACCAGCCAGGTAAAGGGTGAAAGCAACATTCTAATGGCAGAAATGACTGTCAACTTATCCAACAGTTTCTCATGAATCGAAGGATGATCTCAAGTGACCTTAGGAACAGGAAACATTAGGGGCAGGTGTGAAGTGCACTGCTAGGACAGTTCATATCAGGCTCCTAGAAGCAGGACTGAAGACCCATAAAGCAAAGAAGAAGCCCTTCATTAATGAGACACAGGGAAGAACCAGACTGCAGTTTGCAATAAAAAATATTAGAGAATCACACCCATAAATTGAGAAATAAGTGAAACAAAAAATTGTGCTGTGGTCTCTTAATTTTTCCTGTGGCTATATTATATTTTTTATATAAAAGCGGCCAACAAGCTGTGTGTGTGTGTGTGTGTGTGTGTGTGTGTGTGTGTGTGTGTGAGAGAGAGAGAGAGAGAACTTGGAAGGTTGCCTGTTGAAATCCCTGGGTCGGCAGAGTGATGGCACCATCGGGCCCCTGAGTGAGGCCCTTAGCCCCATTTGCTCCAGGGCTGGCTGAGCCACACTGTCTCCTGCTTTCTCCTGTGCTCCAGTTCCATGAGGAGGCCTCTGCGATGCTTTTCCAGCTGTCCTGAGGGAGCTCCCACATATATGCATGTACTCATTCACTGCTTTCCCTTTGCACTCTGGTGAAACTCCAACAAAACTATTTCTACTGTGTTTTTTTGGTCATATGATGTGACACTGTAATCACTCTCTTTTGTAGGCAGCATGGCATATCCAAACTTTTGCCTGGTGCTGTATATCCACTTCCAGAATCCTACTTTTTGAGTCACTGGTGTCTGTTCTAGCTGTGAATGTTTTTAGCCCTCAAGGCGGTGGGAGTTTTCTGGATTCTGTCACCTCTTTCAAGTTTTATTGTAACATGTTTTGGAAAAGCACAGTGTTATTCTTACACCGCATTTGTATGGAAGGCACAGGACAACAGCAGCGTATTAAAAGACAAGTCAGTGCAGACAGGGTGCAAGGCTACAAGCAGACACATGGTCAGGTTTGAACTTTTGAACTGCAGCCATACTGGTTTCTTGGCCTGGTTCACAGGGCACATGTGATGAATAGACTGGTATGTAGATGATGCCCCTGGGGGCTCTTCAGCCCCCAGTGCAGAGACACAGGCCAGCTGTGGTTGGATGTATAAAAATTAGTGCCACAAACATGGCTGTTTTAAATAATCTAACTCACTCCCCTTAAGTTCACTCACAGCTGTAGATGTAAGTAGTTAGTTGTTTCTCTATTGTTTACTTCAGTTCTTAATATATTTTCAGCTTTAAGGTTTAATTGTGAATATGGTTAGTGATTCCATTAAAGAATCCAGGCTAAATGGTTTTCTTATGGGTACAATGGTGGTTCTGTTTCCTAGGTATTGAATATAGCTTCAGAGTAGCCTGCTTCCATAGTCATTGATGGTCACTGTACTGTCAGCTTTCTATGGCCCAGCTCTGCCCTCGATTGTAGGATATTGGGCTGATGATCTTAGGGCAGCATTTTCCAATCTGGTCCTCGGGGCCCCACAGTCGGCCCATGTTTTTGCTCCCTCTGGGGCTCCCTGTCAGAGTCAAAATTTTTGCTATCTCCCAGATACCAGGAAGGGAACTGGGAGTGACCAAAAACATGGATGGTCCTATATTTAGGTTTAGGAAAATGGGGGCAAGTGGTCTAGAACAGCAGATGTTCTCTCAACTTCTGAATAGGAGCTAGTAAATGTCTCTCTCTTCCTCTGTCTAGAGGAAATCAGAGCTGACACTTGGCCTAATGTTTCAACTGATCCCATCTGCTCCATCACTGCAGCGCAGGCATGAGAGGCCCAGACCCTGATTGTTTATAGGATGCTGCTGGTTGCGTAGCACATGTACATCCAGCCTCTCTCTGTCACCCTTTCCCAACGGGGTCCTCGGGGACCCGCAGACAGTCCATATTTTTGCTCCTTCCCGGCTGCTGGGAGAGTGTAAAAATGTGGACTGTCTGGGAGGGAGCAAAAACACGGAATGTCTGGGAGGGAGCAAAAACACGGAATGTCTGGGAGGGAGCAAAAACACGGAATGTGGGTCTCCAAGGATTCCCAAGGTTGGGGAAACACTGATTTACATGCGTGCGGCCCTGCATGTTTTTTTTTTTTTTTTTGTCTGCTGATAAAGTGGGGAGGTGTTTTGGTTGCAAGAACATCAGCCAGATGGCTGGGTGGGGCTGGAATGAAGACCATACATATTGCAGATGTGTGAAAGCGAAGATGATCCCAGTGGGCCAAATTCTTCTTGATAGAGAACAAGACCTGTTCCAGAGCATGAATGGATGCAGGTCCAGGAATGTAGTTTTCTCACTGGAATGACCCTGAAGAGTGTCTGTCTGCCTCACATGGCAAAGCCCTTTCTCACTGGTCACATTTCTATGTACAGTACTGTTGCTTTCTTAATGCAACTAGGCAAGTACATCTCTCAGTCAGTACTTTGTCGGATGTTTAAGATTAAAAGAGAGACGGTTCTGAATTTTCTTTATTAAAGCCAATGTAAAGCACCTTAATTTGAATTTCAAAAATTGCAGGCAATGTTATTATTGCTGTGTGTTTTAAGGTTTTACCTTCTCAGGTCTCTATTCATTTATTTGAAAATCATGATGAAGTTTTACATGTAACCAATAGATTTTGCCATGAACGGATCACTAGCTGCTTTACTTAATGTGAAAATTCAATGAACTAACTGAAGTGTACTTTCTGACTTTGTCCACAGGGTGGCGACGGACCACAACGTGGACAACACGACGGCCATCCTGCGTCAGTGGCTGACCGACGTGCAGAGCTTCTACCACTATGTGGAGTGGAGGCCACAGGTGGAGCCAAGGTGAGTGAGTCCGAGTGCTCTGATGCGTGCGCGTGCGTGCAGGTTCAAGGTTCAAGGTTCAAGGTTGCTTTATTGTCATTTCAACAATATACATGGTACAGTACACAGTGAAATGAA
>JAODKE010000050.1:15832983-15851864 GCA_026779605.1 Mormyrus hasselquistii
CAGGACCATGGTGCTACATAAAAGGACTGGGACAGTACAAAAAGAAACAGATTGCACGTATGCCACATAGACAAACACCTAAAAATGTGTGCGTGTATGCATGTGTGCGTGTATGTATGTGTGCGTGTATGTATGTGTGCGTGTATGTATGTGTGCGTGTATGCATGTGTGCGTGTATGTATGTGTGCGTGTATGCATGTGTGCGAGAGTAAATCAGTTTTTCCCAACCCCCACACATTTTTGGTCCCTTCCAACTCCCAGCCAATCAAGAACTCAGAATACATGGTACCGGCTTGTTGGAAGCTGGGAGGGAACAAAGATATGGACTGTCTGGGGGGTCCCTGAGGACTGGGTTGGGAAACTGCTTGAAATTGCTCTACACATCGTGCTGCAGGACCTTTGAGGATGAGAGTGGACCAAAGCACTGGACAAACCACCGCTATGCTCACGTGATGAAGCTACGGCAAGCAGCTCTGGATGCTGCCCGGGACATGTGGGCCGACTACTTCCTGGTGCGTTACCCCTCGCAGACAGTGAGGCACTAGACTCGCTGTAAAAGGCCTCTAAATGCATGTATGTATTACTATACCATTGTCAATCTATCTCCAGCAACACATTCTTTCTCGCCTCCTTTGTGCTTCAGCTTTGTTTCACACTGTGGGCTTAATCTGTGGCTGACAAAGCACACTTGTGACATCCCTGACTGCCCCCATGAAATACTGACTCCTAGTGGCCACTTCTAGAATAATTTTGCGAGTTGCATTTTTAGTAATACGTTTTAGATGCATACTACAGAATGTTTTTTTGCAGTCGCATTGTTGTCAGAAATGATACTCTGGGCCAGGATGGTAGTTTTGCAACTTAGACATGACATAAACAGGTCACAGTCCTGTGGATCCATCCTGTTTATCTTCTGCTTCAGCTCGTGGACTGTGACAACATCCTGACCAATGCAGATGTGCTGTGGAAGCTCATACAGGAGAACAAGACCGTGGTGGCTCCCATGCTGGAGTCCCGCGCGGCCTACTCCAACTTCTGGTGTGGCATGACCACTCAGGTACGGGCACGTGTGCGGGAGACGTAGGTGTGGTGGCATGACCACTCGGGTACGGGCACGTGTGCGGGAGACGTAGGTGTGGTGGCATGACCACTCGGGTACGGGCACGTGTGCGGGAGACGTAGGTGTGGTGGCATGACCACTCGGGTACGGGCACATGTGCGGGAGACGCCGGTGTGGCATGACCACTCGGGTACGGGCACGTGTGCAGGAGACGCTGGAAGGCACATCTGTTTTCCTCATTTTCTCCAGTGTTACAAATACCATCCCTACCAGAACCAAATACTGCAAATGTGTGTGATGTCAGTGGATTAGCCAGGGAGCCTCAATGCCCTGCTGATATCCAGGGAGTCCCCTGCCTTATATCCTGTGTGTGTGTATATAAATAGAATATAACGCAATATGTAGCCGAGTTGTTAACCAAAGTGCAGTGGTTCAGTCATATATTCTTTTTAGCAGCATTACGTGTAACAGTGTAGACTTTTGGAATTCCACTGCCAGATATATTTCTAAGATTATTAGCGGCAACAAAGTGAATCCTTGGGAGTGTAAGCTCTCCGCGTGCCGCCCACCCCAGGGCTACTACAAGCGGACCCCAGCCTACCTTCCCATCCGGAAAAGCCTGCGGAAGGGCTGCTTCGCTGTGCCTATGGTACACTCCACCTTCCTGGTGGACCTGCGCAAACAGGCGTCGCGTCAGCTGGCCTTCCACCCGCCGCACCCGGACTACAGCTGGGCCTTCGATGACATCATCATCTTCGCCTTCTCCGCCCGCATGGCGGGTATGAGATCGGGGACGGACACATATTACACCAAAAGTGAAATTAATTCACATTAATTTTATTTAGCAGACCCTTTTTTTCCAAAACAACAGTCCCTGGAGCAGCTGAGGGTTAAGAGCCCAATGGTGAAATTACTCTGTTAATCATGGGATTTGAACCGGCAACCTTCTGATTCTAGGCATAGAATCTTAACCTACAGAGCCACACTATGCAACAATTCAGGCGAAACTCAATTGTTTTAGTTCTTCTATAGAAGTGGTTCAAAACCAACATTTTCCATCTGTTCTCACAGTACGTATAAATTATGTGTATGCAAGTGGTATTTAGCTATGCTATAATTAACTTGGGGGCAATTAGGTGTTTTTTTGATTGTAACATAGTCGCCCTGCGGGATGTGCGTCATGCCGATCCTGGCAAACGTTTGTGGTCTCTCCTTCCTATAGACGTCCAAATGTTCCTGTGTAACAGAGAGATTTATGGGTTCCTGCCCATCCCTCTCCGTGTCCACGGTTCCCTGCAGGACGAGGCAGACAGCTTCCTGCACACGGTTCTGGAGGTCATGGGTAAGCCTGGGATCGAGGGTTCGGGTCCAGAAACGGTCCATGGTCTTTCTGTTGTTACTCAGTGGGTCTGTCCCCTTTGCCCCAAACAGTGCGGAATCCTCCCATAGAACCTTCTAGGTTCACACCCGTCCCTAAGAAAAATCCGGACAAGATGGGCTTTGACGAGGTGGGGCAAAAAAAGAAAGCACAACAGATAATCGCAACTGTTTTTTTTTTTTTTTTAATATATATATAAATTGATTGTGGGCGGAGCTTCAGAGGGGGCCTGCCTCCACAGGTGTTCATGATCAACCTGGAGCGTCGTCCTGACCGGCGGAAGCGCATGCTGAGGTCCCTCTACGAGCAGGAGATTGACTGCAAGGTCTTCCCCGCGGTGGACGGCAAGTAGGTCGCCGAATTGGCTAGCTTTTTAGATAGCGCAACATGCCAGAATGGTGCCACGGTCAGGGAAACCCCTCTCTCTATCTCTCTCCCGCTCAGGGCCTTGAACGCCAGCCAGATCCAAGCCCTGGGAATCCACATGCTGGCTGGCTACAGCGACCCCTACCATGGCCGGCCCCTCACCCGAGGGGAGCTGGGCTGCTTCCTCTCACACTACTCGGTCTGGCAGGAGGTACGCAGAGCGCTCTGCCTGAGGGCCCCCTTCTGCATCTCCTGTCCCCCGAGCTGAGCCTCCTCCCCCATCATCTCCCCGCAGATTGTGGCTCGGGGGCTCAAGGTGTCGGTGGTGATCGAGGACGACCTGCGCTTTGAGGTCTTCTTCAAGCGGCGCCTCCAGAACCTGATGTTGGAGGTGAAGAACGAGGGACTGGACTGGGATCTCATGTAAGGCCACTAAAGGGGTTCCAGCATCAATATACTGTACTATGGAATATATGACAGTCATGTACCCGTTTCAGTAGTTTGTCTGAGGCTATAACTGATTTTTCCTCTACTCTTCCCACGCCATTCAACATCTCCTCTCCTCTTCTTCTGCCTTCTCTCCATCTGCTTCCTGCTTTCTCCTCTTCTCAGTTACATAGGGAGAAAGAGAATGCAGGTTGAGCGTCCAGAGAAAGCCGTTCCCAACATCCACAACCTAGTTGAGGCCGACTACTCTTATTGGACGCTGGGGTACGTGATGTCATTACAAGGCGCCAAGAAGCTGCTGAAGGCCGAGCCGTTGAAGAGGATGCTGCCGGTGGACGAGTTCCTCCCCATCATGTTCAATAAGCACCCAGTGTAGGTATTGCCCAGGTCACTTCTCTGCCCCAATTGTCCATGTAGAGTGTAACTATGCTGTTTCCATCAACCGTTGTGTTCGTTCCATCCCACCTCACCCCAGGTCGGACTACATGGAGCAATTTGAAACTCGAGACCTGAAAGCGTTTTCTGCAGAGCCCCTCCTGGTCTTCCCCACCCACTACACGGGAGACCCGGGCTACATCAGTGACACGGAGACCTCCACCGTCTGGGACAACGAGAAGATGCCCACAGACTGGGACCGGGCGCGGGCAGGCAGCAAGACGCACGAGCAGGCGGAAATCAGCAGCGAGGCCCAGAACACGGACGTCCTCCAGTCGTCATTGCACCGTGCTGCTAAAGATGAGCTCTGATTGGTTATTTCACACATGTGGCCAGCCAATGAGAACAGGGCACCATCCACCCACAATCAGGCTGCTTCACTTGTTCTGTAATGACCTCCTCTCTCTTCACATCTTGCCTGGGATGACGCAGCATGGAATCTGAGGTGTGTGATTTGACTCTCAAAGTGGCTTCTGATGGTCATCATCTTCACATCTGGTACAGGTGAGTGACAAACACCTGCTCTTAGATGCTTTTTTTTCAAAGCACATTGTTTTTTTTGCTCCACCGCCAACTGTGATCCAGATGTTCCCTCACAGTTAAGTTTGAGGGCATGTGGCTCTGATGAAATACACAGCAGAGATTATTCACAGACAGGGGAAGGATCTGAATTCATCTTCGTGGCAGAATGTGTCATTTCCACAATCCACAACTAAAAAAAATGTGACAAACTTTTGACGACTTTCTAGAAAACACACTCAACCCCCTGTGTTACTGACAGATGTGCCTTTAATACAGGAATATGCAGTACTGGTCTGCTTGGTCTATTTACATCACAATCCACCAATGGCTTTACTGGGAAAATTAATGGATTTACTGGGAAGATTTGTGAGGGGTGTAGAGATTGTATTCCACATCTTGGATTATGTGAACTTGTCAGTAAATAGTTATTGGTTTAAGTTCCAGGATGAATCCTAGTAATTTTTTCCACTTTGCAAAGTGCTTGACTTGAACCGATTACTGTCATGAGTAAAATCATAAGATGCTTTAGATTAAAGCATCCTGAAAAAAAGAAGCTGATGTATCTCACACACACACACACACACACACACACACACACACATTCACCTAACGCTGCTCCACTTGCATCTGACAAAGCTGCTGTGAGCTGTGAATTCTTCACCATGACAGATTCTGCACCCAGTGCTGCAATCGCCCTGTACTTTTCGCTGGCAGTGGTGGTGGTGGGGGGGGCCTGAGGACCAGTTTCCAGTACCTCTGGAGTCCACCCTTTTAAGGAGTGTCTGTGCAGCGTGGAAACATTGTACCATAATAAAACAAATGGATTTTTTTTTCCTTTCCTGACATAGTAACTATTGTCTTTCCAAGTACCTATTTTCGTGTGAACCTGATATGGATGAGAATGACCAGTCGGTCTTGCAGTTAATGCCAGTTTAGTCTGTTCCCCATTTCTGTAAAAGTGCCTTTATACCAAAGAATAAAATCTTGTTTTGTTTTAAACCTCTTTGCATACCATGCGCTTTTTTAATGACCCAAAGATGTCGGCAAGAAAAAGTCAGTTGTGGTGGTTTTGCGTTGACATGTTCCTGCTGCACTACAGAAATGCGCCTTAAGACCGCTACCTGTTATGTCGATGAACATCCCTCCCTAGTAATGACGTGCTCTGTCAGTTTGCATATGGTGATTGTGTTATGCCGTTTTTTTAACAGCTGCATATATCCATTTGCGGATATGTACTTAGGCTTAATGAGAAAAGTGGTACTGCTATTTCTGGCACTTTAACACATTTGTATCTCTTCTTTCGTGCGACACGAAGCTTTCCGGGAATCATTTCGCTTGTGATAAAAGTGCCGGCGTCTGTGAGATTCAATCCAAACGCACAAAAAAAAATCAAGAGCAGAAATCGTCGCACGCCATTCAAGGCGAGCACGTCTCATTGAAATGATTCTTTTTCACTATAGCCTACTTGCTATCAAATATACAGTACTTTAGGCTTATATTGTATTTTATATAATTAAACTACATGGAACATTCATTTATATGCATTTAATATATTAAAATGAGGCATATCTTTAGAGTTTCGGTGTTCTGTTAACAGATACGCATAATTGATCAGCAGCAGCGGGAGGAAACCAAGTTAAGCGGGGGAGACCCAGGGC
Source organism: Mormyrus hasselquistii (assembly GCA_026779605.1). Classification (NCBI taxonomy): domain Eukaryota; kingdom Metazoa; phylum Chordata; class Actinopteri; order Osteoglossiformes; family Mormyridae; genus Mormyrus; species Mormyrus hasselquistii. The sequence continues at coordinate 15,838,850 of JAODKE010000050.1, forward strand.
GACCTGCGGGAAGCAGATCATCTGCGGCATGCTTGTGCATATCTGAGTAAAAAAATCCCTGCTTGTAGTTCTCTGCTATCCCAAGTGAACCCAAGTCAGTCCCCGGAAAAAGATATGTAGCTGTCAAAAGATAAGGCACGATTTCTGGAACAGGGTGGCTAACTCGCACGCATCTGGAGTGACACTCACGCTTTCTAACTCAGGGTCACACAAGAAGTCTTACAGCAAATTTATATGATAACATTATAAACATAAAATTAGCTACATCAAAAGCGTGGGGGTAGTTTGCAAACCTCACAGACTATTTATAAGGTAATAAAACTGTTACATACACGTAAATAAGCGTGCAAACTTGTCTCGAATTGATAATCACACGCCAGGCAGCTGACCAAAGTTGACAGCACTGACTTAGAAATAACAGCTAAGCAATCATAAGGAATCCCGTTGCGGACATTTTTAACACTCATGATCAAAGTTGTAATTGCGTCAATAAGAGAGATAAACCGTAAAAATGCTGATTTGCGTATGTGGTGACGCGTAGTGGCGATATGTTATTTGTAAGTTACGTGAGTTAACGAAACAAAGGTATAGGCCTGATAGCGACTAGTAATTAATGGTCATCTATCCGAAAAGTAGAACCGATGACTTATGACCTATTTACACCTTCTTCCACCTTCCGCGCTGCTGGTTAGACTTACCGCTCCTCCATGACTACTGTTATTTTAGGTTTGCCAAAAAGCGATTACAATCAGCTTCAGAAGATGAGTGAAGGTTGCGGATGTGCAGGAAAGAGCCGGAATGTGGCCGGGCGACATGCTTAAGTTCAGCCATGCGGGAGTTCGTTCTTTTAACAATGACTCATGTGTCATGAATCAAAACGCACGGAGTTCGCATCTAACATTAAAGCACCTGCTGCGTGAAATACGGCTCTGTTGGATGATCCATCGATCATGGTTTAATCTTAGTGAAATGACTCCATCCTTCATCCCGAAGTACGAAAGATCTTAAGACTACAGGAGACGGATGATTTCTGTGTAGGTCGGACTGGTGGAAATGTTCCCCGTCTGACACCGCCTCAGTCGGGCATATGTCTGAAGTCTGGTCCGCTCTATTTTGTAATGACGGTAATCACGAAGACGGGACTGACGGAGAGAAATAAGAAGAAACATGGCGCAGATCGGTAGCCTTGGAAGTTCGCCAGCCTCTTTCCCTGAGATGGAGAGCACCGAGTCTGCATGGCTCGGGGACCGATTACAAGATATACCGCAAATGGTGGCTGAACTTCGTCTTGTGGGTGACAGCATCAAACAGGTTAAAAAGCTCATACAGGATTTCTGTGGTAAGCCATATTATTATTATCATTATTATTATGTAATTATTAACAACAGTAATGGGTATTAATTGTTGTAATATTTATATCTTTGCATTTCTTGTTATAGAACTGATGTCTGGTACTATGCTTTATTAGTCATCGAGGAGTTTTAACCAATCCACTACGTTATCTCTCCATATTTGTACTCTCACATTCCAGTCATGTTTCACAGTGGTTGGTCAAAAATGGACCTACACAAGTGAGACCATGACTGCTCTTACAACATGAGGGAGATGGAGTTCCGGAACACTAAAACTGATGGTTATCTCTGTTACGCTTCACTCACAAACGGGCCTGGACTGGGCGTATTCTCTGTGGGTCCATAGGTTGAGGGTCTGAAAAATACCCCCCAACAGTAAAATTTGCCCCAAAATTTTAAACCTTGTCCAGCCTTGTTCACAAAACCGTTCTATTCTATGGTGAAGCGCTTAGTTAATGTTGTCTCATTTGGCTCTTTCTGCGTCCACCTCAGACTCACGTGGATCCACCCAGGACGAGGTGGACACCGCACTTCAGGGCCTGATGGCCTCTCTCCAGCCCCTGAGGGAACGCCACCCATCCATGGCTCATCCCCTTTCAAACCATGCCATCTCAGCCCTTCTTGACTCCCTCAGAGGTCAGTGCCCCTCTATTAACTTGTAGGACCAGTGTGTGACAGCAGGGGGCGCTAGAGTCATGTCTGAAACCACCTGTCTCTCTTGGGTATGTGGTTTAAAGCTGATGATCAGCCAAAACTCTTATACTATAACTCGTATACCAAAGGGAATCACGATAAGTTTAGGTGATGGGCCGACCGGGTACATTTTTTTAAATTGATGCGACATACTGATGTAGCTATAAATTAAAGCACCTCTTCCTGTCGGGGGAGGGTGGTGATGAGTGTGTCTTCCTCAGAGAATGAGACTCACTTCCTCTCCTCAAAGGTGAAAGAGCATTGGCCAATCTCCTCAGCATCAGGGAGGGAAAAAATGTTTTTTTTTTTCCTTTTTTTTGCAAATGCAGAGAGAGAGAGAGAGAGAGAGCGTGTGAGAGAGAGAGCAAGAAAAGGAGAACAAAATCTTTAAAACGCCTCAAAGCTTTTTCTGTTAGTTTTCACTGAATGCAAAGCACCAGTGAAAGAGTGTGTGTGTGTGTGTGTGTGTGTTTGTGTGTGTGCGTGCGCGCGTGCGTGTCTCTGTGTGGGCGCGCGCGTGTATGTGTCGGTGTGTGTCCGCACACGCCGAGCGTCGAATGACACTGAGTACCAACAGCCTGCTGTGCGCCGCTTGGTAAACGCCGGAGAGTCTCTCCAAATGGGGCCTCTCGCACAGACTGGCGTGAGGTACTGAGGTCTGTCTGTCTGAGGGAATTTTGGGAGGAGAGAAAGCAGGAGGTACACTGATGGAGGAAGCAACGAAGAATGTAGCAATGGCGGACTGCAATGCCCAGGGTGAGTGTGGGGGCCCGGGTGGGGGCTCGGGTGAGGGGGGGGTGGGACAACCTACATCTCAACGCAAAAACACAGGCCGTATCCCTCCTTTTCTGCCGTTTATCACTTCCCTCCTTTTTCACACATATATGCTTTCTTAGACCGTCCATCAATCTGCCGTCAGCTTGGTCATTGTGAACCTAGAGTCTGTTCCAGGCAGAATCAGGCACGAGACCTCGGCCTGTGGGAGGTCTTACTAACTGCAGAGCTGGGGGGGTTCAGAGCCCTTCCCTGGAGGTGTGAGCCATTAAGTCACCCCCGATATTTGTTTATTTTTAGTGACCTGTAAATCTGCTGTTTTTTGGTACCTCTAATTTCCTATGGAAACATCTGATACCTCATAGTTGCTCCTTCCACCTTTTTTCTTTGGGTCCAGGTCTATTTGTCCTTTGAGCTCTTTGCATTTTCCCAGCTTGTTGAGTTGACTGTAAGGATACCTCAGCCCTAGACATCATGGCTCTTATGGTGTCACAGAACTTCTTTGATCTTTAGCCATCGTGTTTTCTTGCATTGAATCTCGTGGTGTCTGCTGTCATGTTTGCGGGGTGTATGAATTTGAGGGAGGCTGGGGTTGGGGGGAAATGATGCCTATTTGGCCAATACAAGCCTTGCAATGCTTGTGTGCGGCTAAACCTGATGTAGATGCCGATATCCTGCAAGTTTTCTCAGTTCGGTTTCTGGAAGGCTTAAGGTCCTGTTTGCAACGTTGTCTCCTTGGAACACTCCCTAGCATGTCCTGTAAGTGACATTGCTGGAACACCTCATTTGCATTTCAGTCTACATGCTAACAGGCAATCTGGTCTAGGTGTACCCTAGCCTCGGGTCCTGTGCTGGCCAGGTAGACTCCTGGGCTTCCCGTGGGCCTGATTATAAGAGGTTTGGAGATGGATGATTGGGTGATCGGATACAAATGGCGAAGTGACAGCGTAGCAGCAGGGTGCCGAGAAGCGGGCTGTCCCCATAGCAGTGTGACTTGGAGGCAGGATGTGGTTGACCTAAATGGAACATGAGAGTTAGAGAGAGCGAAAAACGCTGCGAAACGTCTCTTCAGCTTGTCTGAGAGAACCCGGCAGGATTCTACATAGAACTTGACGGTGTCTGGAACTGAAAGTGCACGCAAATACTCGCAGTCAGAAACACATTTTTTTCATCAAGTCGCAGTGGCGGCCATTTTGTATATCAATTGGATTTGATGCCAGAAGCAAGAAGTGTCCTCATCTACTGCATTATCATTCTGCATGTTTGTGTGACTTTAGTACTCGTCTGTGTCTGACATTGCTCTATTAGCTGTTTTGCTTCTTGCTGCAGTTCACAAGGGACTTCAGTCAATTCCTTTGTTTGCCCTTCTGCCATTTTGGTTCCTTTATTTCAGGCATGAAATTGACCACCTCCCTCACCACTGCACTTTTTTTTTCTCTTTACTAGAGTCTCTGTTGGTGTAGTGACGTCACTCGGGATGGTAAAAGGGAAGTGGTAGTGATGGTTAGGTCATGACAAATAATTATCCGATGAGTTTATTGTGAACGACATACATAGCCTGTCACCAGAACTTTATATTTCTCAGATCTGTTGTGCGGTCAGTTCCTTTTCTGGCTGTCGGGTTTGGGTTGGGTTAGGGGCTGTTTTATGGAGACGCAGAGGTTGCTTGGCTTGAGAAATTTCACCCCTTGCGAGACGCAACATACGTCAGAACGTTCCGGTGATGGAAGTTATAGAGGAGCTCGACAGAATCAACACATTTCCCGAATGGCACAGGAATATAAAAATAGCCATGTTGCATATACTGATGATTGAAGCCCCTCCCCCTTCTCCCAGGGGCAATTCCATCATTGTTTTTAAGGTGGGTGGTATAAGAGGGGCCATAATTCATACAGAGGGGCCAACCTTATTAGCCAATAATGTGTTTTGAATTGGTGAGTGACAGAATTGGGGACACTCTGGTGGCCAATCAGCTTTCAGCTGGGGCCACTGCCCCCGCCTCTATATTCACTCCTGCTTTCCACGATCCTAATTGTTATGGAATATTAGTGTAGGGCTCCATCGCAAAGAGGTGCAAAGGGACAGGAAAGAGTCAATGTTTTAAACTTTAAAGCCCTTCCTTGTATGCTTGCTTATAACACACAACACACAGGTCACACGTGCCACTCTGTGACGTCACAGGCCAGGGACAAAAAAGCATAAGAAGTATCATTTCCCATGAATAATTTCTTAGAATTTTCTCTTTTTTGGGGGGGGGGGGGCTCATGGTTCTGACATTTAAAATGAAGTGGTGTGGTTTTTAATTTAAGGGATGGTGTGACTGATTAACTGTGGCATTGTGAGGAAAATGATTATTTGCCGTGGTTTGGGGGAGTTTTTTTGGTAAAAATGTAGGTGTGCGACACCCCCACTGCGTGGCCTTCTGTGCCTTGCTTGTTGCATAAAATAAGCCTAGGATTTCTGATCACCTTGACCCGAATGTCAAACTGTAATAAGACGTGGGGGCGTGAAGGCATCTCAGGCGGGAGGGGGGCTCTAATTCCCCGCCTCCTGAGGAATGATATGAGTAATAAGTGTAACCTTTAGATTTCCACAGCTGTATTTTAACTGCCTTTTTTATGTTCATGGCTTCCGTTTATCAGCCTATGCCTCCATATTTCTGTGCTGCCTCTTACGATTTCTTTGCCTTATGACCAACTACATGGAAATGTCATCTCAGCGTATGGAGCCATGCGTCACGTTACTGAACATGGCAATGGAGTCACTTTGACTTGACTTTGACTGTGCCAGTGAAAGCACACAAATTTTTAGATCTTTCCTTCACTGAAGCTTTTCCTTAAGGCCATGTTGCTCCTGACCCCGCAGCTATGATTAAGCTTCCTGATCTGCCCGCGCTTATAACAGAAAGACGGTGTCAAGAGAGAAGTCAGTGCCCCCCCCCCCTTTTCCTGTAGCCCATGAGCGGCTGCGCGGCTGCGTGTGGTTGTCAAGGGCCCTGTTTTCTTCCGAGATGGTCGGCGAGGAGGGGGATGGGTAGCTTATTGCGTGGCAGAGACCTGGTACGTTTGCTGGCCGCTTTTAGGAAGTGAGCACCTCTTACTTCCTTGTATTCTGCACGTTTCAACGCTGTGACTGCAGCAGCTCCGTCTGGCCTGTCCTGACCCGGCCCGCTCCCCTCTCTCCCTTTCACCCCTACTTTAGAAGCACTGCGTCCAAGCAGGACATCCGAGACGAAGCGCTACAGCGAGATCTTCCGTGATTTCGACAACCTGGAGCTCTCGCTCATCCATGAGTACGTATCTCGCGTCGGCGGCTGGGTCTTCCACGACCCAGTTTCTCCGTTCGCCTGCTCATGTTCCCCTCTTTCTGTTCGACTGTCTTTGCCATGCATTTATTGGGGAAACCCCAGGACTGTGGAGGACCTGCTACCAGACCCTGAGACCATATCCAACGCAGAGACGGAAACCACAGAGATCACGGATCCGGAAGAACTGACGGTTAATGATTAGTACTTCATTTTTACTTTGTAGTATCTTATACCGCACGTTCATTCATGCTTACATTTGTGATAATTGAGTTCAAAAATAGCCTTGAGGTTTTCATTATACCGTTGTACTTTTCAGTTGTATTATTTTATTTTACCTGCACCACCTTTAGGAGTCACAAGGCACTTACTCGCTATATGCCTTTGTACGCTATGACAGTAAGGTTAAAGTGAGTTTATGACATCACACAATAATATGGTGGCTCCCCGCTGTGTCCGATTCAAACTCGATGACTCCTTCTGCAGCCTGAAGAAGGCCTCGACATCGAGATTCGGGTTGATGAAGACCAAAAAGAAGAATCTTCACCAGGTAGGTCCTTCGAGCTTGGTGTCCGTGGGCCCCCCACCTACCAGTAGCTGGAAGCAGATGATTGGGATGAGTGTCGTGGTCATTTTTCGTATTTGCATTATAATGTGGAGATCAGAGTTCTCAGTGGAAGCTGCATAGATGTTCAAACACACCTGTAAGACTGCGAGTGTGATGCGGACCAGCCAGGCCAGGATGCGGATCAGCCGGGTCAGGCAGTGATTGGGGCTAGACGGGTTTTTACCGGGTTCTAGTTTAGGTGGAGAGGTTCTCCTGTGACTCCACACTCTGACCTCTGTCCTGGTCCCAAAAGAGCTCCCCTGTTTTTGGGCAGTTAGCCATCCATGCTAATTGCCTCATGCTAATCAGATTAGCAGGAGAAGGGAGTAGATTTGACCAAGAGGCAGTGGTGGGGGAGGTTCCCCTACCCTGTCAGACGTGCTGGGGGGAAAGTGGGGCTGTGGATGGATCCTGCCGAGAGCTTACAGGCCGGTGATGCTGCTCCGCCAGGCTCCAGCCCTGTGTGTGTATCTGGCCCAGAAAGTGTCTCACCAGGAGAGGTGACGGCATTTCAGTGATAAAATAAGGCAGCGTCCTGTTAGAGGGAACACAGAACCGACCTTTATCTCTACATGAGCACGGCAATGAACAAGGGATAACCTCAATTTTATAAAAATCTATGACTGCAATCAAAAAACTAAAAATGCTGAAACTCTTGTATGTTGTTTGGTTACTTATGGTTAAGGTTAGGGCTGGGTAGGGGTTAAGGTCGTCATTGTTGGAATTAGGGTTTTGCCCATAGAAATGAATGGACAGTCCCCATAAAAATATGTTTACAGGTCTGTGTGTGTTTGTGTGTGTGTGGCAGATTGCTCGCTGTTAGGGCTGCCGATTCCCGGTGCGTCTTATTTTCGGACGCGTTCCAGAAGGAGAACCAGGAGCCTCACTAATGCCTGTCAGCTACCGGGATAATCCCCTGGCTGAGCTGCCGTGACAGGGGGGTGGAGCCACTGAGGGAGGCAGGTGATTCCACGCAATGCACCCTCCACAACGGCGTACGCATGCTGTGGTGGCACTCAAGTGAAGCTGAACATCGGCTCCAAGGAATCACCAACTGTGTTTGAGTTCCCCTTCTGAGCTTGGGATCAGTAGATGTACCACTGAGGAACCTTGACTTTCCAGGTCATCTGCAGGACCTCCATCCTGGATGCTTCATCTCAAATGAGATAAAAGTGACAGATACAGGTTGGAAGCAGGAATCCGAGCAAGAAATCAAAAGGAGAAAGGTCCTGAAAGGTTGTTTTCCTTCAGAAATCCAGTGTTCCTGTTTTTTTGAAAAAATAGTGGACTAGTGGGACTTGAATGTGAAGGCTAAGAAGGTGATCTGAAAGGTGGAGGATTTATCTATCTGATGGATGCATTCATAAGGAAGCACTAAGGGGCGGAGTCAGAGAGACAGAGAAGGGAACCAGATTGGCTGTTTGTGTGCATGGTAACTGTTTCTAAGGCGATTTTGGAATCCGGGCTTCCGCTCCAGCAGATTAAATGTGGCCCTACCTGGAGCCTCTGCCCCATCGGTAGACGCCCTGCGGTCCTTCTCCATTCTAGTGGTGGCATTGGAGGAACTACTGGTTAGTTTGTCATTTCCGTGGTGACCAGGAGAGCACTCAGGGCCTGGAGGTGGGAGGTACAGAGTAGGCAGGGTCAAGAGACAGGTGAGGAGCCGATCAGGAAAGTCGACTCCTCGAGCGCCCTCCTCTGGCCTTATTTCAGATCCTCTGTCTGTCTGCTATAGGACAGCTGGATGTGAATTTTCGGTTGGGTATTGGACCCCCCGTCAGCATCCTAAGGAGTAACTCTGTGCTGATCCTGCCGCTGCAGGGGATTCCCTCCACAAAGCCGTTCAGAAGCCGACGCCGTTCCACAACCTGTTCTTTCTGGAGGAAGCTCTCAGCGCGTCACAGACCCATCTTGTCGCTTGGCACCAAGGACAAGACAGGATTACACCTCATCTCATTCCTCATCTCTGCTTTATATATTTTTTTTCTTCGCCCGGGAAAATGGCAATAGCTTTGATTCTGCTATCCATGTGTTCCTTGCCGGATTCCCAGCAGTGCCCTCTGGCGTTTGGCGGACATTGCTTTGTCTTCTGAGCCGCTATGGGCGTGTGACACGGAGCCACACCCCCGATCGGGAACGGCTTTTAGCATCTACGCTGTGGGGTGTGTGTATGCGTGGGGGTGCGGGGTGAGTGAGCAGGACCCGCGGTTATGCTGATGCACTCCCTCTCAGGCCAGGATGTGGACCTGGTGCTGCGCCGCTGCGACGGCGGCGTGGATCTGGCCCTGCAGTACTGCAAGACATGGTGCCGCTATGCTAAGGACCTGCTCGCCTGGATGGAGAAGAGATTCAGCTTAGGTAAGGGCCCCGGTCCTTGCTCTGTCCGTCCCTGTGTGTCCGTGTTTTTGACTGCGAACCTGTTCTCTGTCAGTCCACCTCTCTGTGTCTGACTGTGGACCTGTCCTTCTCCCAGTCTGTCCATCTTTCTGTGAGTCTGAGTGTGGACCTGTCCCTCTCCCAGTCTGTCCATCTTTCTGTGAGTCTGAGTGTGGACCTGTCCTTTTCCCAGTCTGTCCATATTTCTGTGAGTCTGACTGTGGACCTGTCCTTCTCTCAGTCTGTCCATATTTCTGTGAGTCTGACTGCGGACCTGTCCTTCTCTCAGTCTGTCCATCTCTGTGAGTCTGACTGCAGACCTGCCCTCTCAGTCTGTCCATCTTTCTGTGAGTCTGACTGTGGACCTGTCCTCTTAGTCCCCCCGTATGTCTGACTGTGGACTTGTCCTTTCTCCCTGTGTCTGATCGTGGATACTGATCAGAATAACACTCCAGCTGCCGATTCCCCTCTCACACCCTCACTGTTAGTAGCAGAGTGATCCGTGCTCAGTGCACCGCCACAGTCAGTAAGCATTAACCCTCTTTCTGAGGCTCCTGCCGCACTATATTCCTCATCCCTCCCCCCCCCCAGAACCTTTTGCTTCACTGTGGATGTTTAGCAACCGCAAACCTTACGCAGTGTTACATCTGGGCGTGTATGAAGTATGAGCAATTCAGCTTCCTGTCCCGAAAGTCGAACAGAAACCTTTCCTCTGAGTTTCTTAATCACACGACCAGGGTGTGGTCTTCTCTGTGGCTCCTGGGATGGATCTTGCCCTGTCACCGTGTCCCCAGCATGGTCACTGCCTGTTGTTCCACCTCCTTAACCATGTTCCTCTTCACATGCAGAGCAAGAGTTTGCCAAGAATGTCACAAAGGCAGCAGAAGCAACCAAATCTTGTGTCTCCCAGCAGGTTCGAACCGTCTCCCTTCCACTCCCTTGCATGTAGTCGTCTCCTCATGTTGCCAGCATTCTGCTCCTGCCCCAGCTGGGGTGGATTTTCCATGCTTTCCCCAAGCTTGTGTGGGTTCCCCCCTACTTTCTCCCTTAGACCAAAGCAATCAAACGCAGACAAACTAATGGCTTCAAAATCAGCCCGCGAGAGTGAAAGTGTGAACTTCCTGCCATAAACCGCCAGTCTGTCTTTCCTGTTTTACTGCAAACTTTTCCTAAGAAAGCTTCTAGATCATTATGAAAACAGTGGGATGTTTTTGCCATTATCTGTCTGTCTGTTACGTGATGATTCTATTATGTGATTAACTGTGTGTCTATGTGTGTGGGGCCCTGCCAGGACTGTATGCCTCTGCAGTACATCTACATCATGGTCATGGAGCGTGACATGAAGAACAGCCAAGATGCGAAAAAGACCGGAGAGATGCTGCATCAGCGTTGCTACCAGGTATTCACCAGCAGGGGGCGAGAGAGAACCAGCAGCTTGTAATCAGAGTCTGGAGAATCCCAGCTGTCAGCGCTTTTCTACTGCCACCAAGAACAGAGCCGTACCCCGAACTGGCTAAGCCTCTGTGCCTGTGAGGTCACGGGTTCGAGCCCGGCTTGAGCAGCTAGTCACATGCCCGTCGGCCCTTAACCACTAGATCTCTTGGCAGCATTTCTAGGGCTGCACCTCACTGCCATATATACATACTATTCACTACTGTTAGTATCACGATGTATTGATGCGTTTTTGATACCTGGGATCTTGGAAATTTTCAGCCACCTGCTTAGAGATGTACTATAGAACAGCTGAATGGATCCCCCATGCAAATGAATGTGAGCCAATGCTAATTCTGGTAGCGTTTGATGTCGTACATGTAACATGGCAATTTTCACGAACGCGCGACGGAAATAAGCAGGCAGAAAAAAGTAATAATAGTAATAATTGGAAAACGGAAGCGAGCTGGAGCCACGTTGTAACTAGTGTCTCAGTTCCTGTATGCCGGTGGAAAAGCACCTCCTCCAACTCCTAATCTTTCTCTCTCTCTCGCTCTCCCCTTTTCCTTTTCTCTCCTTTTCTTCTTCCTTCTCTGCATTCCAAGGCTCTGGCAGCCAAGAAGAACGAAATAGACAAATGGCGTCGGGAGTTCAAGGAGCAGTGGGCGAAGGAGCAGAAGAAGATGGTAAGGACCGTGCGCCCCTGCAAGCGGCCCAGCTGGAGGCTCACGTCAGCCCCCTGAGCTCAGCCCCCTCCCCCCCTTCCCCCAACAGCACGAGGCGGTGTCGGCACTGAAGAAGGCCCGGCAGCAGTACCTCCAGCGCTGTGAGGACCTGGAGAAGGCCAAGGCTATGAGCAGCAAGGCCGAAGAGGAGCTGGGCGGCTACAAGACGCTCGACAAGCGCAGGAAGTCCAGGGATGAGGCGCAGACCAAGGCAGGCAAACGAACGACACAGTGACACCCACGTGGGGGCGGGCAGTAAAGGCCCCCCCCCCCCCCCCCCCACATTTATGACCTGCACACTAAACAATTCTACTGCATTTAGTGCCGCACGCACACTGCAGAATGTGTCATTCATTGCTATTCGCTGGTTGAGTCCTTAAAGAAGGTCAGTTAGGAGCTGTTAACGTGGGAAAATGAGCTACAGTGTGTGACTGACTGACTATTTTATTTAGTGCACTTTCAGTGGCTGAGTGTTCGGGGCATAAAGCACACAGACCCCATCCTTTTCCTTGATACACCCTCCGAAATTCATGTTTCACACCGTGTTCCTCTTGTCACCTGGAAAACCTCTAAGATCACTAATGAAATTGCTTATTATATTGTTTGTTTGGGTAGCAATGTATGCATGTTTTTCTGTGCACCCATATGTGTATGTATGTGCGTGCCAGTGTTTCTGTTTGTGTATTTTACATGTGTGCGTATATTTAGGTTAGCTTGTTTATTTACTGCTTGAGTGTATTCTGTCAGTGTTTACATGCGTGTGTGTATGTGTGTGTGTGTTTTGCATGTGTTCATTTTTTTTTCTGTGTGTGTGTGTCTGTCAGATGAAGGAGGCAGAGGTGCAGTACCGGCAGTGTGTGACCGACGCCAACGCACACCAGGAGGATCTGGAGAAGGTGAAGGAGAAAATCATCGCCCACATCCGCAAGCTCATCCAGCAGGGAGACACCGTGCTGAAGGAGGTGAGCGTGGCATGGGGGGGGGCAGGGGGGAGAGGCACGGTCACGGCCGGAGGAACCATGGCACGGATGGACCTGTGAATGTAGAGTCATTCACGGCCGTTAGATGCACAGTCCACAGAGAAGCTTGCAGGACGTCCAGATACTGTGAGGAAATTCATCTGATTTACCTCAGAGCTTTAGGCTGACGGTCCTGCTTTCTATTAACGATGCGTAACCCTCACCTACACCTCCCTCCCGCTCCCAGGCCACGGTGAACATGTTTCACTACCTGCGTCTGCACACGGAGGCCATCCCCCAGGGCTACTTCAGCCTGGAGCAGACATGCCGGCCCTACGAGCCCGGCGAGGTATACCAGAGCTACATCGTGAAGCAGCAGCGCCGTCCCCAGCCGCTCCAGGCCTTCGTCTTCCAGGAGTTCACCCCACAGAGCAGGAGGTGAGTGGGCGGCCCCAGGCTCAGGGCACAGGAGGAAGAAGGGCATGACTTGGCAAACTACTAGCATAGGCATCAAAGGAACAAACATGAGTTGGACAATGAAACTGAAACACTGGCCAGTATAGTGTTTGAGGTTTCGTGCTTATTGATGCACGGCATGGTGGCCAATCTTTACCCATCACACATTCAGTAAGAGCAGAGTCTGAAGGTTGAATTAGCAGAGCAATAGAACAGCTGTGCATAAAATATTGCAATCCACATGACATAATGGGAGACACATGTTCATTGAATCATTGGTGTTGGTGTGCGTCTTGTTGGCGTGTCTGTGACCGAGACAGCAAGTCTTTGGGGAGTTT
>JAODKE010000050.1:15852061-15869206 GCA_026779605.1 Mormyrus hasselquistii
TTCCACCAAAACTGTTCATGGGGAACTCCACAGGAGCAATATTCATGGTCAGGCTGCTATAGCCAAACCTTTGGTCACTCGTGCCAATGAAAAATGTCAGTTGCAGTGGTAGCAGTAGTACAAATCTTAGGCTCTGGACAATGTGAAACATATTGTTTTCTGTTCCTCTGATCCGGGAGAATTACAGTGTGGAGAAGCCCCTAAGAGACTGTTGTGCACCCAGACTGCAGCACAGGGATGGATCGGTGATGGTTTGGGCTGCGATGTCATGGCGTTCCCTAAGCCCACCGCTTCTTCTAGAGGGGCGCGTCACTGTCAAGGACCATGTTCACCCAGTGGTTCAAACACTGTACCCTGGTGTTGTGTATCTGGATGATAATGCGCAAATACACACGGCAAGACTGGTGGTTTGATGAACATGAGGAACATCTCTCATGGCCTGCACAGTCAACAGATAAGAATATTATCAACCCAATTTGGGGTGTTTGAGGAGTGAGTCAGGAAACATCTTCTTCCACCAGCATGTAGAAACCTGACCATGTGCAGGACTGGTATCTGTCATTCTCAACACAAATTGATGCTGTATATTATATTAATAAATGATTGTGACCTAAAACCAGGTGTTTCAGTTAAACTCAGGTTGAATCCCATGGGGGGCACTGGGCAGGTTTCACTGCAGTTCCCCTATTGTTAAGTTGACAGGCACTGAATGTGGCTTATTGTGATGGAGGTAGAGATCGCACAATCCACTGCAGGCCACGTCAGGGAAATGGGAGAAGTAATCTCTGGATGTCAGCCCAGGACATATGCATGCTCTCTACCCGCAGGTCTCCCCCAAGTAGCCGGCGCAAAACCAGCAACCCCATCGGCCCCGACTCGGATGACCGGCCCGGCAGCTACGGAGACAGCAGTGAGTGGGTCGTCCCATGATGGCGGGGGCCATTTATGCTCGTGTCTGATTGCTTGGGAAGCTGTATTTATCACACGTCATGTGTTGTGTTTCCACAGAGAGGGCCGGCTGCAGTGACTCTGATAGCATTGGGGGGAGTATGGAGTCTCTGACCAGCCCAGGTGAGGGTCTCACCCTCAAAGCCCTCGGTATCCAATAGGCAGCCTTTAATGGCTCAGCCTTTATGTGCACGGGTGCAGTGTTTCCAGTGATGTGACTTGCGTGGGTGTTTGCTCCTCAGCCCGGAAGCTCCTGAAAGCACCTTCCACTGGCACCATGTCATCTGATGACCTAGAGGACAAGGAGCCGGGGATTTCATATGAAATGGGTGAGTGACAGCGGCATCCACCAATGAATAGCAAGCTTATATGAATATGTTATGTCTGCTGTTCCCTGTAAAAAAAAGAAAAAAAAACAAACTGTCAGTTCAGTGTTAATTAGTACCTCATATGCCTGGAATCACATTATAAAGGTCCGATACATTTTGGACTTTTAAAATAAATGTAATAGTGATTAGTAAATTGATTTTGTCCTGTGTCCTCTGGGCCAGATCCCACTGAGGACGGCAATGGGACACTAGGGGCCGTGTGCAAAATGCGTACCCCATCCAGAGCCGCGCTGACGCACAAGTTTAAGAAGACAAAGAGCAAGATGTCCAAGTGCAAGCAGTGCGACAACTACCTCCTGGTGAACGGCCTTGAATGCGAGGAGGTGAGCAGGAGGGGAGGGTGAGGAGCAGGGCTGTGCATGATCTCTGTCAGTCTACCCATAATCATCTTTACTTCACCAGTGTGGCCTGGCAGTGCACAGGAAGTGCCTGGAAGTGTGCCAAATAGAGTGCGATCACAAGAAAGGCACAGTGTTCGGGGTCAGGTTCTCCTTGGTGCAAACTGACGTCTCAGGGGAGGTGCCGTTCCTCGTGCAGCGCTGTACCACTGAGATTGAGAGCCGGGCGCTGACAGTGCAGGTAAGGGGCGATGGGGCGGGGGGCTGTCATCCAGTGCTCGGCTTTTATGTGACTCTCAAACTCCTATAGGAATCACAAGCAATGGGCATTTCCTTGTACAATGAGCTGTGCAGTGATTTAAGTATCACAACCTGGAATAAACACATTTCCTCGAATAAATGACCCAAAACAGTCCCTTTCCAAGCTTAGGCCCACCCAGCTGACCTCAGTTTATTCCTGGCCTGGTAATCTGTCCAGTCAAAGCCAGCTGGGCGTTTAAACCAAAGCGTCCACTGGCATGGGGGCCGATGGTCCGTCGCCACGGCAATGCAAGATAGCTGAAATCCGACTGTGATTGTTGCGCTGCCGCTCGCATGTCTGCTTGTCATGTGCGGTGGCAGGATTTCAGTGTGCCCAGGGTGGCCTGTCAGAGTGTGGAGACGGCAATCTTGAGGAGAACGTGGAGAGCTTAGTCCTGGGTTCAGTCCCCATTATCACCACATGCAACCTAAATGTTTCCAAGATTTTCCCACTTGATGAGGGATTGATGGGGTTTATTTAATGTAAATGCGTGTTAATTAGAAAGAGACGCAATATTAGTTGGCCTCACCTGCTTTGTTCCCGTGTGTTAGGGTGTGTATCGGGTCAGTGGTTCCAAACCTCGCATCCAGAAGCTCTGCCAGGCCTTCGAGATGCAGAAGGACCAGGTTGATCTCTCCGACGTCTCGCCCCATGACATCACATCCGTCCTCAAGCACTTCTTCAAAGAGGTAAGAGGGCAATTAATGACGCAACAGACAAATTAAGGAACTCCTGTAGCCCCTAACCCTGTCTGGATGCCGTGTGTCCCCCAGCTTCCAGAGCCGCTGATGACCAGTGACCTGAATGATGACTTCATCATGGTGGGCAGGGTCATCCAAGGCCTGGCCGAGAAGGAACCAACTCCAGAAACCACCAGAACAATAGAAAATATCGTGCAGAGCCTGCAGGAGCTTCTGAAGAAACTGCCCTTGTATAACTACAACACGCTACGTCACATGATCACACACCTGCACAGGTAACACTCCCGGTCACATGATCACACACCTGCACAGGTAACAATCCCGGTCACATGATCACACACCTGCACAGGTAACACTCCCGGTCACATGATCATTGAACACTGTACAGAGGGTCCCTGGAAGTGGCTACCAGTTCATTGTGTAACGATGATATCAACATTACAATGACCCGATAATCTATTTGTGTCAGTCACAGGATTCATACTCAAAAAACGTTTTAGGACGCTTGCTTAATTCTATGAAAATGTTGCAAATTTATTGATTTCATAACAAAAGTTAATTGACAAGCATTGCATAACATATCATCATTTTTTTTAATTCACTACTTCAGTTCTGTTCTTCCCATATACTTCCCATACTGGCTCCCACAGGGACATTAAACACAAATTAGCATTTTATGTCATCGCAAATGTGTTGCTAATTAAAAGCACCCAATCAGGCTGCTTACCAAAGAACTTTTTCAACTCAGACCAGCTCTTTTAGAAATATAATTTGAGTTGCAGTTTATTACTACTTCAAATTAATATTTTAATTAAAATTACTCATTGTCTCTAATGTAACATATATTTTTGTAAAGAATAAAATGATGTTGATGTTGTTATAAAACCAATAAATTTGCATATTTCCGCAATCTTGAAACCCTAAGAAATTAACTTGGTAGCTGAATCACTTCCACTCACACGTGACGGCTGTGGGGTCACTTCCACTCACACGTGACGGCTGTGGGGTCACTTTCACTCACACGTGACGGCTGTGGGGTCACTTTCACTCACACGTGACGGCTGTGGGGTCACTTCCACTCACACGTGACGGCTGTGGGGTCACTTCCACTTCCACTCACATGTGACGGCTGTGGGGTCACTATGCTGGTCTATTTCTGTAGGCACTGAGCAGCCACTGAAAGCCTTCATGCTGTAGACTAGTAACTGGGGCTGACATTTACCTGAATACTCATTCATTCTTTGCCCCTCCCCTCCCCAAAGGGTAGCGGAAAATGATGAGGAAAACAAGATGTGCCCTGCCAACCTGGGCATCGTCTTTGGCCCCACCCTCCTGGGCCCCCTGGAGTCCGGAGACGTGACCGAAATGACCTCGATGACTAACTCCCAGTCCCAGATCGTGGAGTTCCTCATCTCGCACCACGAACAGGTCTTCAGCCCCCAGTCGGAGGTCAGCCCTCTGACCACCACGTCCATAACCGAAACTCCAGGAAACGTGACCTCCACCTCTCTGCATGATAGCACCCCCCAGGACTCGAAGCCCTCGGCCCAGGAGCGACCACGGTCCTTAGAGGTGAGACGTTGTCTGTGGCACCCAGGCCCACTCACCATGACATTTGTTTCACACTTGGGTCCCTCACGCTCAGCTAATGCTTTTTACCCTCGATGTCTTTGTATTCTTACCATCTTACATGGCTGGATAAACTATTAGAGCAATTCACCTTAAGCCCCTCGTTTAATGGTACAACAGCATAGACCTTCTTAGGATTTGAACCCATAAGGGCCACACGTCTGAACCACTATAACACTGATTCCAGCACTAGCATAGCTTAAGGATACATACATGTCCTGGTCCTTAACGTTTCACCTTTATAGCTCAACCAACCTCCCGATTTAAGGTAAGTACTGGTTACCATCTGGTTAGTAGCTGTTTGATGTGAGCGGGAGGTTTCGCCAGGCCGGTCACGGTGATAATCTCGTTTTCGAGACTTGCTTGCTGGGGAAAGACGTTCCGGAGCTGTTCTTTTCCTCTCTGTCACTCGCGGCTTTGGAGGTGCTGTAGAGCTTCACGGATTAGCGTGGATTAATGCTGCTTAGCGCCGTTGGGCCCTGTCGCCTTGCTGCTCACCCGGCTTGGCCTGGTGCTCCTACTCCTCGCCGTTTTTTTGCCCGCAGGCCACTCAGCCCTGTCTACCTCCAGCTGTGGAAGATGTAGCTGTGGTTATAAATTCATTCGTATTCAGATTAGAGTGTAGGTGCAGTGATTTCTCCGCCCCACCCCTGTGGAGTCCACTATAGTTTTACTCTTGATAAACCTCCATGGAGTCTCTATAACCATTTCTGAATGGTGTCTACACAGCCGCAGCCACACAGCAGCCAGCACCATAGTGTCTGCCATGGTTATCCAGGCTTTGTGTCTTTCTGACAGAATCACACGCTCAAGAGAGACTCCAGTGAGGGCTATATATCGGACAAGTCTTCGTCCAATGAGGCGGTGGACCAGCTCAGCCCTGAGACCAATGAGGGAGCAGGTAGGCGGGGCTTATAGGCTAGGAGAGGCGAGGTAGGAGGTTGCTGGAGAGGCTTGCTTGCTGGGTATCTCTTTGTCTGTCTGTCATTCAGCAGTCTTTATAAGGGACAGAGTGACCCAAAGTGTGTCAACAAATCCTGACACCTTTGCTTCCCCTTTTCACTAGTCACTTGCTCGTTTCTGCTTGGCGCACTCTCTTTCATTCCGTCCCTGAACCTGACGTTCCATTCCTCTGCTCTTCCCCTCAATCCCTCCACAGTCCTGGCTCTGAACGTGTCGTTGGCCCCTTCCCCAAGCGACCCGGCCCCAGCCCCCGACACACTCACCGGGCAGCCGCAGGAACTCTCGAGCAAGCAGTCAATCAAGTACCAGCTCCCGCCCTCTGCGCTCAGCGCTCACCTGCGTGCCGCGGTCCTGCGAATGGGCCAGGGAGTGGGGGAGGAGAGGAGCGGGAGCCGCGAGAGAGGGGAGACGGGCCAGTCCAGGAGCGTCAACAGCAGCCGCAGCTCCTCCCCTGAGCATGGAGTCATGAGGCATTCCCGGCGCCGGCTCGAAATCACCCCAGAGACAGCGCGGCTGCTCAACAAAGCCGGACACGCCCCCAGCATCCCGGCTCACTCACACCTGTCTCCAATCAAGCGTGAGGGAGGGCCAGATGCATCCAATGATACGCCGGGTGACTCTGGGGAAGCGGAGTCAAAGGATAAAAGGCATTCGTTGGGCAAACTGAACAACAATCAGTCCAATAACAAGCCAGGAGACCGGGGGCGGGCCTCAAATCGGCAAATCAAGAGGCACCCACCAGATGAGATGACCGCCCAAAGGATCCTGTCTGGACTGAAACTGAAACGTAATCACTCAGGAAAGGGAGAGCAGGTCCAGTTTGTGTGACGGGAAATGGACTTATGATACAAGCTGGAGTAGGGTGGGGTGATAATGGTACTGCCAATGAAACACTCTGCCCGGACAAAAAAAAAAAAAAAACGTTGGCATCTAAATTTAAATCAACAAGTACTTCAGAGCCAATGAAGGGATCATTATTACAGCTCAGCAACGTTATGCAGCAATAAAGTGAAGTCAGCTGAGTACCTGAATCTCCTGAACGGCCATGTTATCCCATCGATGGATTTTTTCTTTCCTAAAAGCATGGGCATATTCCAGGAGGATAATGGCAAGATTCATCACCCTCGAATTGTCAAAGAGTGGTTCAGGGCAGGAGGAGTCATTTTCACACATGATTTGGCCACTTCAGGGTCTGGACCTCGACGCCTTGACAGCACCGCCACGATTGTGCACCAGTATCAAAGCTAAAGGCGGCCAATGAAATATTAAAGTGTGATTTTTATTTTACCTTTTTTGCCCAGGCAGTGTATAAAAATACAGAGACCCTCACAAAGGAATACACACATACAGACCTGAACCCGTTTACTCTACCCCCCCCCCCCCCCCCACCCTGGGAAGGGGCGTGGCAAAAATTTCTCATAGGGACTGAAGGAATTTTGCAGCCCTCCTTTTTCTTACCTTGGCTAAGCTGATGGCAGAGCAGCCGATTGCAGACAGACGATGACATAGCAGGTGGGCGGCACTCAGAATATGCATTCAAACCTTTCAGGGACCCCAGATGGATTTACTGGACTTGTAGCGCCAGCCAAATTGATGGTGTTACAAGAAAAAAAGACTGTTTGTTTTTATTATTTTTTAATTATGATTGTCCTTGGTTCCCTGCTGAGTCTGTTCATATTGAGATATAAATGACATTATTAAAAAGACTTTATACTCAGTCATGGGTGTGATGTACTATGCTGATATACTATGACATACAGATAATACCTCCTTTAAACATCCCTGCCTTTCATTATGTTTTGAATATATGAAGGCAAATGAAGTGGATTTGATTGGTTATTGAGATGAGCTGGATCCTGATTGGACAATCAGGAATTGTGACTGTGAGTTCAGCAATGTGCGACGCCAGCTGTGGACTATTCCCAGATTAGGCTCAGGTTATTCTAAGCAACAGAATTCCTCCTAAATACTTACACTTATCTACGGGCTGTTCTTTTTACTGGTGGATGTGACGTCTTGATACTTCATGTACTCTCAGCGTCACTGAGCGGTATGAAGCGAGAGTTAGCAAATTCAACCCTGTGGTACAGTCCTGATGTGAGATGACAGATGAGTCAATCTTGATCTTGGTTTCCACGATGTACAAAAAAAAATTATAAAAATTCACACCTCCTTTGTTTTCTTCAGGGGGTAAAAAGTGTTTCACTCAGAGGAAACGGTCGTATTCCATCATCATTCACTTTCAAGCTTCTGACTTGTTACTGTGTAGCAGGGACTTTGAGCCTGTCCCAGACAGCACAGGGCACAGGCTGGGAAGCGCCCCCCGGTGTTCTGCCAGTGCATGGCAGGGTAAAACACAATCATAAAATACGGGTATCTTATTAATGCCATTTCACCAGACTGAATGTACTTGAGTGTGCAGGTGAAGGTGCTGAGTGACTGTAGTGCCCAGAGAGCTCAGTGTCTCCCAAACCAGTCCTCGGGGGCCCACAGACGGTCCACCGTTTTCGCTTCCACAGGGAACTGGGAGGGAGCAAAAAAATGTGGACTGGCTGTGGGTCCGAGGCGTAGTTAGACGTGAATGAATAGGGGGGCTGAGTGTTTACTAGGAGGCGATGGCAAACTTATATATAGTATAAAGAGCTATTCATGACTTAATCCAATAAATACACATTTATTTGGGAGGGAGGGTTAAAGCCCCCCTAAAACACCTCTAACTGCTCTACAGGCCAATAAGAAGCTATGTGGTGTTAGAGGTGGGTCAATCCACAGGCTGTTTCCTCTGTATGCACCCTGTGTTACACTAACCATACACTGCATTATGTTATTGGACCACCTATGGCTTGTGATGGAGTCACGATATATTGATTCTAGAATTGAGAGAATTTAGCGTATTGGTGATGCAATTAAGGTTATGGCATTCTGTCCGCAAAGCCGGGGACTGCGTTTCACTGCAAGCTGTCATCAGCAGTGCACAATACGGTTGGGTAATAATTATCATGTAAAAGGGAACGTTACATTTATTTCTCGTCTGACGTCTTCTTTCAGTCTTAAAATTCCATACTTATAAAAAAATGGTTGAACAGGCACGTCTGGTGCAATAAAGGAAAATGCATAGGCCTACATTTAATTGGGTTGACTATGCGATTAGCATGGTTCAGAAATACGGGTTTCATTATTAGATTCGGACACGAATTTGAGGAACCAAAAGTGAACCGGAAACTAGCCACCTAAAATAAGAAATAAGCGGAAGCCCGATGGACGTCAATGTAAGAGTGGAAACCGTTTAGTCGTCACTTAAAACCATCCAATCTGGACCGATTACTTTTTAAGAAACACTATAACCATCTTTTGATGCAATTTTATTGCTAAGACCCCTCTAAGTTACTCTGGTCAAAAATAAAACAGTATAAAATATAAAGATATGCAGATCAAAATGTGAGGTAAGATAACGTTAACGTTAATTTTCTAAAGTTTCTAAAGTTAAGTTTCTAAATTGGCCGCATTAATGTGTGTCGGTGTGCCACTGATGATGGTTTGGCATCCCATCCAGGGTGAGCCCATACTTTGTGCCCTAGGTTGCCTGGGACGGGCTGCAGGCACCATGAATAAGGGAGATTGCACTGCTTCGTATGACTTTATGGACTGTCATGAACGAAAAAGAAATTGCCAATGTTAAGAAGGCGACAACTTGTAATGCAATAGTGCCACCTTGTGCCAAAATGTACAAATAACACGTATAGCTCTCCATAGTTTTAATGGGTTCAGGGTAAGTGAAATAACACCCAGAATATAGTGATGTCTGTTATATACATAAGGAACCGTAATAATTTTCAGTTTAATCTCCCCGAATAGCCATGCATTGCTTCAACCTTCAACATGTGAAAATGGACAATTTTGACCGTACGATCCTTAAACGATTATCTTTCCCTTCACAATCTACTGATATTGGCAAAAAAATGTTTATTTTCGAATTGTCTGCCACCGTTTGTATAAAAGTATATTCTGCACTCCACATTAACTTAACACGTTTTAATACACTGTTATAACGTTAAAACTTGCTAGTATTTGACGGCGCATAAAAACAACGTTCCAGCAGAGGACGCCGAAGCGTTATCATTTGGATTCTCCTGTAAAGGATTTTGTTGATAGTAGGCTTGCTATAATGCGCAATGTTTATAAATTATGTTATAATATCACAAACTCTATTACTCTAATGTAAACAGAATGGATACGAAGGAACAAAAAAATAATATAGTGCAACAATCCTATTATGAAATATGCAATATTATGAAATATGCAATTCGCTATTACTGCATGATTGTGACACACAACACAATTCACATTAAATGCACAAATGTAGCGCTATACCCGTGGTATATGTTTTTAGTTTAAATGCCTGATACTTGACATATATATTGGCAGTCATAGAAGCAGCATTCTTATAGCTATGGCGGGAAGATATTATGTCGGGTGTTGCAAAACAGACCGGCCTAATACGGGCTACCGCACCAAAGAATAGGCCACTCTTCTCGGTGAGAGAAATTGTTATTAATAAATGCGTTATTGAGATTGTATGTTACTTTACGCAGGTCACACAATAAGTGTGCTAACTATCAATAGCCCGTTTGTCAGGTCATCTGAATCTTACGGTAGATTATAGTATAGTTTTAATTTAATACCTCGAAAGTAAAGTTACCAATACATATTTAAATTAAAATTACATGCAAGCGTTTTAATACACTTTGAATCAATTTCTTACGCATTAAACCGGACTTGTTTTCTTGTGAATTTACCGCTCACGTGTAATGTTAAAGAACCGCACATAAATCTGCCGAGAAAATAGACGCGTCCGACAAGAATGGTTACCGTGACAGCCGCCCATTCATCTCAGAGGATGTAACTGACTTTTTCCTTATCTGGTAGGGAGTCACGACATATTATGCTCTGTAAAGTTTTCTCAGCTTCCGTTCCACATCATATTTTGAGTATAGGCCAGTAGAGAAATTGAATGCATAGTAATTGCACGGAATAGTGTTTTTGTAACTAAATTAACTAAACAGTCACTACAAAGTCTGTGCAGGTTCCCCCTTCGAACATGAAAGATCAAGGGGTTGCCAGACGTCAGAAACGTACCAGGTGATGCTGGAGATCGCCAGAGATTACAACAGGAACCGAGTCAATTGCGTGAACGGGCCAAAAGTACAAACAGCCCGCGGAGAAGATAAAACTTATTAGTTTATTCCCAGTAGTGAGTCCGTTTGTAAGCAATAGCGCTACTTCAGTGCCTACAAAAATATATTGTTCTTATGGAACACGTGAATAGACCTGTGTAACTTAGAATATAGTAAAAAAAATACGCTAGTCAATTATTTTCGCCACGAATATCAATGGTTCTTTGTGCATGATGGTCTGTTCAAGATGTACCCTTAATTACACTTGATCAAGAATTCTGGTCTTGACGTCGAGGTTATTTTTTTTATCGGATCTTGTTATTTTGATTCGTTTTTGGAAGCTTTTTCTACCTGCATTTGTTCGAATGAAAAACTTAAAATGGGCAAGAAAATAACAGTTCTGCCAATTATAAGGAATTTTAAAATTATTTCGATTACTTTGTAATGCATAGCCGCTGAAGAATTGAGAAGGGCAACCGAAAGATTAATTATTCAAAGTAAATTATGTGCAGCGATATGCATTTTTATCTGATATGCTCAGCACAAGAGGACGAAGTTAATACGCGTTACTATTTATTCTCAAAACAATGTGCAAATAACACTGATACTTAAGAATCTGTAACTCGTAAGTACGAAATTGCTACTAATTTCGAAATGATTATTCATTTCAAATTAACCGATCGATTATAACACACACCCAGCATGCACCTAGTATAATCGTTATATGAAGTAATATCCACTTATATTTGTCATATCTGTACATCTTTATCAAAAACATATTATAATTTTGTAAGTTACTTCGCTCCGGTTGCTGCTTACTGCTTCTCCCCAAGTTTGATTTGGAAGGTTTAGCATCAACGTTGTGTTATTTATTGGAATTTTTCCCGTTCCAACGATCCCGAGGAGGATAAGCGGTTTGAAGATGGATGGATGAATGGAAGGATTTGTCTCGTAGATTAACCCGCCGAAACTGTGCAACTTTTATATTAATTATCATGTTATTTATGAAGCCAATGTTACTGTTATAGGAGTAGCTGGGCGGCAACTATATGATGTCGTCCTGCTGAATTCTTTTCACTGAATTTATTCACTGTAATTGAAAAACACCGAGAAATGACACCATTTTCCACCTTTAAAGCCATATATTTTAATACTCTCCACAGCTCAATGCGATTTTGACCTGTGAGTTAGATGCCATGAAAAAAACACTGATTAAAACCTGTCAAATAATTTGAACAAATGTTCACTTCACGCATACAAAGCACACCAACTATTTCTTTCACATCTCCGGTTCTCCTCTGTCCCTCTTATACCGTGAGTCACCCCTCCCTCTCCAGCCAGTGCTCCCTCCTCTCGCTTTGTCTGCAAGTGCGCGCTCGCGGAGTCTATAACTGCGCGAAAAGACAGCGGAGAGGAGTTACTGCATGATAAGTGTATTCCCCGACACGGAGTATAACAGAGCAGCCTTGCTCCAGCTGAAACGGTGCATCCTTCTTATCTTCCCTATTTCTATTCACCCTGAAGAAATTACAAGAAGAGCTGTCTCTCGCAAGGTAAGTACGTCGGTATCCAAAGCGCGTAGATTGGTACAGTGCGCACTTGCACTCTTTGAATTCATATACAGTTACCTTTTTTGTCTGTTTTTTTCTTTTTCGTGTTAGCAGCGATTAGGGAGAAAACGCAGAAGCTGTTTGCCGTTTAAAAATGAAGTATGTGCATGTTTCCAGGAATAGCTCTATTTGAGCCTCCAAGTCAGCGATCTGCGACACTGGCGCATCAGACGCCGCGCGCGAGGTGACGCTCATCCCTCTACAGCAATGGAGAGCCGTGTGGCTTTTTTGCCAGTTGTGATTTGCACAGGGCGAGTTAGGCGTTATTGTCACGCGAGAAATTATTCTCTCTTATGCTAGCGTAGTTATTATAGAAGCAGTATTACATATTATGCCTACATCTTTCAAACATATGAATGTTTTCTAATGCATTATTTTCTTTTACAGTAATATGTGTCCACAGTATTTTGTCAGCCCGTTTGTATTTTTATATAATATTTCAACTTTGATGTGATGCAAAATACTGCATATGACATACTGTTGTAATTTCTTATTACCTTTAATGCGCCTTAAATATTCCAAATATCATTGTGCATCCAACCATTTTGCAACAGCTTAGCCGGTACCGGGTCCCGGGTGAAATAGAATTTGGGATTATTTACTGAAAATAGGCAATTCCAGTTCAAGTGAATATTGCCCATAGGAACATTTTACAAATGAGGGTATTCCATATTTTTAAATATTTCACAAACTATTCGCTATTACTGAATGACACACGGACATATAAATACATAATTGATTTAATCGGCTGATCTAAAGTTATATTGTCGTAGTTGATTGACGACTATCATTATATTCTTTATTTCTAGTTTATATAACAGCTACAGATGTTAATTGTCGTCGTACTAAAAATAATTATATAACGAGCGCATTTGTGTATCTCCTAGGGAAATATATAGCTGGAATAATGTGCGCGATGGCAATAGCATGGCAAAAAAACCTACTTACGTCGTTAAATTGATTCCCAGCACACCTATCATTCCTTCAATTAAACCACTTGCGTCGGCATTTTACCTATTATCGTAAAACACACGCATACACGCACGCGCGCGCGCACAGTTTTGGGCTTTGTGTAACAAATCATCGATACTCCTGATTCAAATGCACGCCAATAGCCGAATAAACCGCAGACAACTTGTTGAATAATTAAAAGTATCCACAACACTATCAAAACATTAATAAATTTTTGCTTGTAATATCGTATCGCTTTCATCTGGACTGCAGGTAGTTCGAATTCAATTTTCTCCGTAAAAAAACTGGTGGAAATAATATATCTTAAAACCCAAACATACAATCATTAACCAAGCCCTCCGATGTTTGATGTCACTGCGTTAAATAAAATATTGTTGTGTTTCTACGTCCCATTATAACTTCAGCTCCAACTGAACAGAGACAATATATTATTGTTTTATTAATTATGACCTTTGTATTGCAAATGTTGTCTTTATTCATTTGCATTTTATTTACAGCTGATTTCAGGGATGGACATATTTTGCAGTCATGGATAAATATTTGAAAATATATAACACACAATTACTTTTTAATCGCCAGTGTGAAAACTAAGTACATGTGAATAAAAGGTATTTATGGGTCTAGATTAGGTATGAAACACACACGGACGTTAATTTATTGGTGCGTAATCTTAAATTAAAATATTAAAGGCAAGTGGTTCTTCGATCCCATTATTTAATTATTTTAATTGTTATTTAACAACCCTCCAGTATTTTAAGAATAAAATAAAACTTGTCTATGTCCGTAATTAGTTGGCACGCTGTCAAATGCTGTCAAATTTGATGTACTTAAACTACTCAAAGATGTAAACAGATGCATGAAAATCAATATGCGTGACTAAAAGAGGTAAAGAGTTGCTAATCTATTGTAATTTACTTACCAGTCGTAGTAAAACGGATGTAATATTTCACTTAAACCGACTTGTTACATTGAGACATCAGTCGAACGTGTTGCAACGAAACAGCCCCTGGTTTGATTCTCCTGCGAATTGAGTTTCCCTGAAGTAAATGCACTCTAATTCTCGCACTTTGCCGCCGCTCTTTATGGTACCTGAAACGAAAACTATACAGATGATTCCGAGATTCCACATCAAATAGCTGTAAAACATGAGAATATAGCAAGTGTACTTTCTTAACGGTTCCTTTGTTTGAATGGGCTGTTGACTTATGAAAATGATTCATTAACCTGTCGATATTACCAATGACGTTCACCTTATCTCTCAGCAGCTGTTTAATTTTTGCATAAACGTTTCGCTTATGTTATTTTTTATCTTTGAATGATCGCTGCCTTAGGTAAGAGATGTGTAACAAGCCACACGTGGTATTTTACCTTGTTATGTACCAAGTCTATAGCGGCCGTGGTAAACCCCATTAAGGCAGTAGAGAAGTGCCCAGGTTTTGTAATGAAGTTACCTATGATTTCGACCGCACGTGCAAAATTTTAAGCCCTTAACGCAATTTGTTGTTCTAATATCTCCAATTACAACAAACTGAATAGTGGATAGAATGTGGGTAGCTTTGAAACTAAATGAACTTGATTCTATCGGTAAACATTTTGACGCGTATGTTCATCGCTTTGTGTTCGATCAACTTCTGCATGAGCTAGCAATCTAACCCATTGCTCCTTAGACTTTACGGTACCATTTAAGCACAAGAGCGTTTCTTCCCATACAATAGCTGTGTCTAATTTTCTGAAGAAAACTGTATTTGATCAAATTAAACATCCAGAACTGCTTAATTTAAATTAACGCACTTCTGCAATTATACCAATTTTTTGCTTAACCTGCCAATGTTAAACGAATAGTGAACTAAACAACTATTAAACATACGATAATTTATAAGTTTTTTCTCTTGCTGTACGAATAGTACCATTAACCAGGTAACTTCACATTACATTGTATACTGAACAATTCATTATTACATGGTGTTGTCCTACTGATTATATAGATAGATAGATAGATAGATAGATAGATAGATAGATAGATAGATAGATAGATATTTCCGACACTTCGGCAAAAATAATATATTAATATTTTTTGATTATTAATAAATATCAAAGTATTCATATTTATTTATTTTAATACCAGCTTGATGAATTACCAGATTTTCTTTCTAGCATTTGGTATTTGTTTGAGATATATCCGTAATTTTTTAATTTCTCCATAAGGATTTTGGCGTTTACCTTTCAATAGCGATTTTCTTTTTATTAACGCATTTGTTTTCTATCGACCGGTGATGCTCTATATTTGGAAATAAAACGGTACTTATTTAAATGATTGAAGCGTTTTATTTACCTATATATTAACGATATATTTAACAAATAATTAATGGTGTTTTAATGCCTCAACGATATACCACGCAATGAATTTGTATCGTTTTGTTTTGTATTTTTTAACAAAAAGAATGCACAACAGAAAAACCACGGAATACATTTATTCCATAACATGAAGCGTTGCATTTCTAACGTTAACAGTATCATGAGTATGGTGTAATAGCGGGAAACAGTGCTGTAAGTAATGAGGTAAATGCTAAACTAATTTTGTAGTAGTTTTTTGTAGTATTAATATAATCGTAATTAAAATGCTCCAAATTAAAGTCTCCAATAAGAAAGAATAAATATCAGGAAAAAAAATCTACAATTTATTGATTATAACCGTGGTTATTTATGGCGGGATCGCTGTGAGATTTGTGCACTACCTATATAAGACAAGAGGTCAAGGGTTTCACCCAATCCCGCCAGATCTTGGCTGAAATTCTGAAATGACTTCGATTGTGCTTTTGTCCCCCGATATGAGGTTTTAAGGAAAGTAAACAAATAAATGAGCAATATAAGAAGAAACCACCCTAACGATCACTTTGCGCGCTGTCTATGCTCTCAGGACTGTTCACTGCCGCTGGTTTAGGCTATAATAATAACGACGTGGTGATTTATCTTTAGGACTCTCCCTTCTATACTTATAATCGCATTGTTGTCGGTTGTTTTACGCTGCAGCTTGAATCTTAAACCTGCATCTCGTCCAGCTTCTGCTCACCTGTTTATAGACGATACATGATACCGCGTTTCTTGTTTTCTCAGGGAGAATAAGGCGTAAGGAGATCCGGGATGAAAACCGAAGAGACACAGTCTTGTCTTCAGCAGGCTCCTTCAACCACGCCCTTTGGTGAGATATTTTAAGGGTTACAACTTGATATGAGCCAAAATTTGTAGCGTTTTGTTTAGGGGTAATTCACCTAATTACTGAAAATAATAATAATTTTCGTTGTTCAGCATTGTTTTTGTTACATATAAAAACTGGCTTTATTTTCTGCGGGGCTGGTGTCACATGGTGACCAAAGGGACCTCTGTCAAAAAACATTAAAACAAAACAAATATGTTTTTACACATAACAGTAGACTGATCACAAGGTTTTTTCTAACCAATCCCACAGTACTGTAAACACTTACTGTGTTTTTATTCATGTGCTGGATTTTCTATCCACTGATTTAGGCTTGTATGTTTATGTATGTTGAAAACATGCCAAAAAGTTTACATGGTTAAAGTTTAACTGTCACTTTATGAAACAGTCTGTTTACAGTTTAGGAGTAGCTGGTCATTTGTGGACGGCCTCTTACCAGTTTCTCCCGTCATAGTCGCCCCTCCCTCACGCTTCCGTCCCCCCTCCCCCATCCAGGCTCGGATCATGGCACGGCGGGCGAGGTGTGTGCGGGATGCGAGTCGCCCATCGCCGACCGCTTCCTACTGCGCGTCAACGAGCGGTCGTGGCACGAGACCTGTGTGAAGTGCACCGTGTGTCTGAGCACGCTCAGTGGGACCTGCTATTGTCGTGACCGCCTGCTGTACTGCAAGCACGACTACGAAAAGTAAGGCTCCCTGTGTGCAACTGCCTTAATGTTGCTTCCCCCCGTCTCAGTGTTGTCTTAATGTTGCCTGAGTGCTGCCTCAACACTGCCTCAATTCTGCCCTAATGTTGCCTGAGTGCTGCCTCAACACTGCCTCAATTCTGCCTTAATGTTGCCTGAGTGCTGCCTCAACACTGCCTCAATTCTGCCCTAATGTTGCCTGAGTGCTGCCTCAACACTGC
>JAODKE010000050.1:15943240-15954088 GCA_026779605.1 Mormyrus hasselquistii
TCCCCCTGCTTTCCGGTTGTGGAGCTGGTGGGGGGGGGTCCAGGTCGTGGAAGAGATGGAAGGACGTGGAGGAGGGGGGGGGGGGGGGGGGGGGGGGGGGGGGGGTGCATGGGAAAGGCCGATGGCACAGGGCACACTGTGTTCTGCAGCCACTGAGCTCCACACCAGCCCAATACGCTAACATGCGATGAGCCTGTAAAAGCATGACGGCATGGCGGAGCATTTTCAGTGGGTGGCGACACTGGATCCACAGCGGTTGTGGGAAGTTAAAGTCCTCATGGGGCTGGGGAGTGGAGGAGGGGCTGCGTATGACTGGTCTGTCACTATCTAGGTAACACCTGTAATTGGTGAAAAAACTTCATGGCCTGCTGAAGAGCCAAATCAAATAATTATTATTTAAATAATAGTCGAATAAGCCCTATCTTACCTCCCCGCCCCCGAGAACCAGGAAATGCCCGCCACAATGTGGACGCAAGCCAAACCACGCATATCTGTGGCTGCTCTAATTGCACACAGCAAGAAGCACACGTGCAGACAAGAGTAATCAAGCACAGATCTCAACAAGCAGCTTTTCCATCATATTTATTAATATGAAAATGTGACAAAAAATATAAATCTCATTTAAAAAATTATAGTTCTTATACATGACAGCTTAATTAATTAGTAGAATAAGTGGTAAGAGATTAAAGATAGTGAGTTTCCTAGGAAGTTTAACACACTTTGACACGATAGTTGCTACGAGTCGCCAAGGATAAACACAGGAAATGAGCGTCCATTTGAGGGTTATTCCCGTTCCGCTAGTGTGTGGTCAGTGTCCTTTTTATCGACTCAAATAAGAATAAATCCAAGGATGCAGGAGGTGTTCAGTTACATTCGATTACGTTTAATTAAAATAGCTGGTTGAAATAAACACAATTGAACAATACAAATATGCACAGGAAGCAGATGCAGGTGTTTAACAGTACAGAGTTAACTTGCATGCCACATATCTCACACATAGATGTGATTTTTAATAAAAATCGACCAGCCTAGCTAATCACAACAGATGCATAGCTAAGCCGCGGCCTTCAGGTACCGCTGCAGTGCACGCTTGGCGATGTGGCATGCAAGCCAAATCATTTCCCCGTGGAAGACACTTTCGCAAAAGAGGCAAACAAGCAAGTGTAACAGAGGGGACCCAAATCCTTGTCCTTTAGTTTGGGACTGATTTGATGGAATTCACAACCAAGCCATTTTCTGTCTGTTAATATCCAAGTCAACTGCTAATGCAGATATTTTTTTAACACAAACTGAAGGATCAGGATTAAACACCCCAGGAAGATAAGGAAAGCAGGGTATGTGCTTAGCTGTAATGGATCTGTCTGGGAAATGCAGTTATGGTGCTGGGAGGGGGGAATGGTCACAACGAATTAACAAAAACTAGAAGCATACAAAATCTAAATATCAAAATTCCCCTGTTCAACTCCACACTAAAAGATGTTTAGCTATTATTTATTGCATCTCCCACAGACAGACACATACAGGAAGTCACACAGGAAGTCTCCCCCAGCTTAGATACATAACTGTTAAAAATGACAGAAAGTTGAATAATGAGGACCAGACACAGCCTGACCTAAATAGATATCTCAAAAGGCCTGTCGAGAATCAGGTCTCACAATACTGTACACACACTCCCTTCCTCGAAAGCCCTCACCTTGATCTTGTCACAAAACGTCTCTCTAGAAAGCAGTGGGTGGGGCTACTTGTCATTTTAGCTTCACATCCAGTAAAGCATTAACTTCGTTATGAATCTCTATCAGACTTATCAAGTACATCAGCTATAAGAAAAGTACTATTCTGAAGTCTCCAGTGACAGAGGAAAGTGCCCTCTGACGTGTTTAGTATGATTACGTTTGACCGTTTCTTTGCGTTACTGTTGAGTCGGAATAAGTGGCTCATCTGCCACCAACTGTCTCTCTTTTTCAATTTTCCTTTTCCTAATTTAACGCTTGCAGGATGAGCAAACTTATGGTTTCCGTCTGCATGAGATCAAACAGCCAGTGAGACTTTGGTAATGCACACATTGGTGTTTTTTTTTTTTTTATGAAACTGCAGACAGTACATGACACCACATGTTTGGGGCTACTAAAGCAGGCAAGCGCCTCACATTGGCACCGTGTGCAAACAAACACAGGATGGACACGCATAGATGAACACGCACACACATGCGCAACCGAGGCGGAACTTAAAATGGCCGTCACTTGCGCATGGCCGGGAAGGAGTTATACTGATCGTTACTGGAACTTTCTGAGAGTACCTCTTGCCGCAGGGTGTCAAAGCGCACACTGGAAGCTTTGCCCTGCACCCCTCCCTTCCTGCAGAGGCAGCACAGGATGCGCTTAAACGTCGACAGCATCTCTTTATCCCGCAGAGAGTAGATGATGGGGTTGATCAGAGAGTTACACTCGGCAAGGACCAGGAAGTACTTCTCCACTAACAGGACACCTTTCCCCGCCTCGAGGCCATCCACCAGGAGGACTACCAGACCGGGGGTCCAGCAGATCACAAAAGCACCTGAGGGATGCAAAGAGTTTATTCAGTGATCATCTCAATCTCTACAGAGTGAGAGGGGGCGGAGGTGGGGGGGGGGAGGAACTGGTGTCCGTTTTTGACTTTGGTACAGTGACCAGTGACTCTTAGTGAGTGTTGAGTAAGTCACTCATAAAAGTAAAACCCATTACAGACAAAAAGGTGGAACGTTCAGGTCCAGAAAGAACACATAATTTTGGCCTGGATTTGTAAAGTTATATCTCCCGAAACCAGGATTTTCTATACTCAACTGGCGGGGGGGCAGTTGAGTATATTTCCTAAAAAAAATCACCATAGAGAAGCAGAGAATTAAATGATCCCCTATGGCTTATGATTAGGCTGTGGAGCCCATGTTGCTGTGTGTGCATGTGAGAGAGACCACAGTACAAAACCCACGGCAAGTCACAGAAATCCTGACTCGGGGACCTTCTCACAAAGTTTTGTCTGTTCTACTTGTTTGTTTCAGGGTTTGAAGCTGCCAAGCTTGGCTTTAAGTTCTGTAAGGGTGCGGTTAGTGATCACATTTAAGAGAGTCATCGGTAGGGCCCCTACAGTGATATAAACACAAGTGTGTGTGTGTGTGTGTGTGTGTGTGTACGCGGTGCCTCACCCAGGATCATAGTCACAGTCTTCATGAGACTCAAGATGGTTTCCTTGTGTTTAGTCTGTGTGGTATGCTGCGACATCCTGTGGCTCTTCCTGCGAACATATAGGAAGATGCGCAAGTACACGATCACCATGATGGTGAAGGTGACCAGGTTGAGCACGGCCCAGAAGACCAGGTAGCTTCTGCTGTACAAAGGCGCCATAATGGAGCATCTATCCAGGTCACACAGGCAATGCCAGCCCATGCTGGGGATGAGGCCCATCAGCACGGCCACTAGCCAGATGCCCAGGATGAGCAGCACCACCCGCCGGTTGGACATCTTGCTGTGGAGCTGCATGGTGAAGATGGTCTGGTGCCTTTCCACAGCCACGGCCAGCAGGTTCACCACAGAGGCCGTAAGACTTGTGTCGATCAGACCCTGCCGAAGAAACCACTGGGGTTTCGTCAGGTTTTTGGTCCAGGGGCCCGTATGGAACATCAGGTAGAGGTAGGAGAGTCCGGCAAACAGGTCGGCCGCGGCCAGGTTGCCCAGCAGGTAGTAGATGGGGTAGTGGAAGCCACGGTTGATGATGATAGCCACCATGACCAAGCTGTTGGCAAAGAGGATGAAGGCACAAACTATGATGCCCAGGATCACCACCAACAGGTTTTGCGAGGTCCATGAATTGCTGATGTACTTCCCACTGTGGTTGTAGAAGAACTCCAGTGTCCGGTTGCAGAAGCATCCGGGTGCGTCGTCGCCTAGAATTTCTATACACATTGCTGCCAAGGGAGAGGAGGAGACCGCTAGCAACACGTGTGAAGGGCAGGTGGGCAGCTACTGGATGCAAGAGTGCCAGCAGAGAGCAGGACAGACTAGATGCCAGCCATCCTGATGGCACAGATGAACTGCTCAGCTTAGCGACACGGCTTCTCAGTCTGAGATCGGGTTGCACTATCCCTCAAGTCCTCGTCTTTACCTGTCATGCAGAAGCAGGGAGAGAGAGAGACAGACTTCAGGGTTCAATGATGAAACAGGCTGACATTAAGAAGAGAGGACTGCCCATTATCCACAGATCCATCAATCTTCCATGATTCTTAAATTTAGCTCCTGTAGCTCAACAAGTACACAAAAAAGCAATAAAACCATATAACAACCCTTCTTTCTGAGGCAACTTGCTCTGGATAAAAGCATCATATGAATAAATGTCAATTTCACCAGCTGGCTACCTTAAGAAATGATCTATCACTGCAGGTAAAACCACTGACTTACAGCAGTGATATGCAGAGACCAGGGATGTGCATATAGACCGTTTTAGATATTCAAACAATTGACAGTATTATCTGAAAATTATTTGCATGACAACGTAGGGGTGTTCATACACACAGCAACTTTTTGAGTAATGTTGCCGGGCAACTTTGCTGTCGATTGTTGCTCAGGCACTATCCTGCTGATTGGGCAACAAAATTTCTATTTAAAAAAAAAAAATAATTGGCAGTGGGCAACTTTTCATGATCATCTAGATCCAGAAGAGTTGTCCTTGTCTCACCTGGTGGGCAATTGCCTGGCAACATTGTTTAAAAAGATGCCCTGTGTATCAATACCTTAAAACTACAGTAAACTGAGAACAAAGGGGAATACAATAAATGCGAAATGTATCGGAATCACTCTTTATTGTGACTGTTGTGGTTGCACAACCATTTCACTCCGTAAATAAAAAATACAAGTTACATCAATCTTAACGTGTAGCCTTGGTCTGTGATTCTCAGCGCGGTCCTCAGGGTTTGCTCCCTACCAGAGAACTAGCAAAATGAATGTGTCTATTGTCTTTGCCGTGAAGCTTAATGTATGATAGATGTTTCCATTTTATTTGATTTAGCACTGAACTAGTCTGTATACAAGTTATGTTTGACAGAATTTGCACAAAATGCAATTTTTAGTTAGCATATCACAATACCTCCACACTTTGGTTTTGTGCTTTTTGTGGCAGCTGCCATATTTTCTGATAAACTCCAATGATTCTTTGCAATAACAGAATAACCAAATAGAGATATCACCATTCAAATAATAATGCTTTAATAATGCCCTTCCCCCAAGCGCAGCCTGGAAACACAAAGCATGAATGCAGATGGAAAACAAAAGCTCTGTGTGGGCTAATTACAGAATGAGGCTCACTGAAACATGCCCACTTTCACGCACCTCAAACCAGACAGGGATGTCGAGTAACTTCAGGGTATAAAATGACTCCCCTTTCCCATCAACCTGATACCACGGTTTATAAAATGTCAGAATTTGGTCCCATGAGGTAACTTGTACAGAGCTATATCAGACTTATAAATGTATATGCATTTATGGTCAGGGATTAAAATATACACAGAAAAACAAAGAGCACAGCAACAGGGCAGGACACACACAGAGTATTGTTTTAGTAAACGAAAACAAAACAAAAAGTGCAATTTCAGAGTGAACTGGAAATCTAAAGTGCCCAAAAACAACAAGGATGAACCATCCCGGGGGAAACATGTCCAAGCAAACAAACTGCTTTACACACGAATGAGATGAAGGCTCCCTATCGAAGGCAGCATCTGCTAAACAGAGGCAGTGAATGAAGAGCTCGCCATCTCAGTGTGGACAAAATACATTAGATTATATCTAACTTTAGTCTCAACATCCGTGTGGCATCATCTCGTAACACAGACACTTGTATTAATGAAAAAGAGTCCCGCAAAACACTGACAACTGACTAAGGGACACAAACTTAAAATGTTAAAATACTGTTACTGACAGCCTGATAATCCCTTAATCAAAAACCCCTCTTTGCCAACTGCCTGGAAGATGGTTCAGGAACCGCAGTGGGGAGAGGCAACACTGCCGGTGATCTAGGGCGGCTCATTTACGGCAAAAATCATAATCATATTTTGGCCAATATTCAGATCACAATTATATAACATGATTACTCACTGCCTTTGGAAATATACACTTACTGAAAAAAAATGTTTTTTAACCGTGGATCTCTTTGAATTCTAAATATTATTCAACTGAGAAACAAAAATTTGGAAATTTATAAAATAAGGTAAAACAGGAGCATTGCTGCGAAATGCAGCACAGCAATCATTTTATCTAGATTTTTTTTGTTTGGTTATTTTGTTTCATCTCTATTTTGTTTCGCTGCAAGGCTGAACGAAAGTGAATGACGATAAATTCTGTTCAAAATGAGGTAGCTTAAATCGTAAAGTTATGTAGCTATGTGACAAAAGAAGAAGAAGCGAGAATTCTTTGATTACTGTAGAGCAGGGGTCTCCAACTCCGGTCCTGGAGAACTACTATCCAGTAAGTTTTCTATCCTACCTGGCTTCTGATGAGCCACACCTGATCCTGGTATTTACCTGAGAACTAGTGTGGCTCATTAGAAGCCAGGTAGGGTAGAAAACTTACTGGATAGTAGTTCTCCAGGACCGGAGTTGGAGACCCCTGCTGTAGAGAGTAGTTTTGCGAAGTGGTTGGCACCCATGAGTATATGTGGAGGTTCAAAATGCATTCTGATTCAGGCACACCTCCAGACAACAGGGCCAAAGCGTGTGAATTATACAAAATGAACCCACCAATTTCCCATACATGGAACTTACCTTAATCAAAAACAACCCTAGCAAAACAACACCAAAAAAATAATCATGTCAGGTTTACGAGCTGCAACTTATGAACTTGCAGAGACACATGGCTGTACATTTTCCAGTTCCATGGACAATGTTTTACATGTGTTTGTCCCTATAGTATATGGGTTTGGCTGTTTCTTTTCGAATCAGCAAACATGATTGTCCAGTTATTAATGACTCAACCACGCCCTATTTCCATCACCACAGCCCTGACATCCATCCTTTCACGTCTTTACAGTGGTCCTTCCCATTATTGCGGATTCAAACCCACCCCCCATCCCGTTCACCACATTTTAGGTCCATCATTCATCTTTGCGTCACATATTTTTCCAAACATGTCATTTCGGTTGCACCCCAAAGCGCAAAAACCACCTTCGCACAATGGTAGGAAACTGATCTTTCGTGGGCATCAGCATGGTCTGGAAACAATGACATCGATGTATTTTACAATAAGATAAACTCGGCCTAAATGGGAGATTTTGTGGAGACGACCCAAAAGGTCAAAGAGTAAGAGATTTCAATCATTTGAGTAGTAGCAGTAATATGAATCTCAGCCTTTAACAAAACTAAAAGACAACTATGTACTACATTTTATAAATTATATATTATTATATATATTCATAATATTGTTTGTGAAGGCAATATAAGTTCATGGTGGCGTCGACCCTGTTTTTCTGGTTTTATAAATACATGCAGCAAGACTTTCTAAAAACATCTGCCGCTCCGATTAGAAACAAACGTGTTTTCATTCACGGTAAATCTAACATACAAAATCAGGTTATTTAATTTAGCACATTCATATATATTAGGAACAAAGAATAACGCCACATGCTGGAAAAGCATAAACTTAAGATATCACTATCAGGGCGACTTCCAAATGAAAGTTTTTGAACCATTAAAACATTCAACTCTACTGCAAAATCTTAAGAGTTAAGTAAGAGACACAAAGACCACAGCCTAACTGGCCGTAAATGGATACATTTAAGAAAGTTGAGTAAATACGTAGCTAAGAAAAACAAGTCTGAGTTAACAATACTAAACCAAGCTAGGATTTCAATCTCCGCTGATAGTCTCGCCTATAAAATAGTCATACATTTGCGTACACAAACACAGCTCCAAAAACACTAAAACTGGTAGTTTCTTACCAATCAATTAGATTTATTTCTGGCGTGTCCCATCTGTATAAATGTGTCGTTATTTTTCAATCAGAGATGTTCCAAATTTGGATGTAAGACCTGGGTTTCGCAACTTCCTCGGGTTACCTGTGGACAGCAGCCCCTCCGCCTTACAGAAAGGGCGCGGCGCCGCTCGCCTTTATGGTGCCATAGTAGCTCTGCCTTTTCCTCGGTCCCTACAACCTGAGCCAGCTTGTCCCGCCCCTCTGGCTTCTGATTGGCTACAGCCGGGAACAAGAGCCAATAAACACAGTTCTGCGCATGGAGGTACATGTGGTTCATTTTCTAGTGAGCGCTTGAGAGTGCCTGAGCCCGCGTCTAAGTGTAGCTATAGCGGCCTGTACTACAAAGCGGGGTTACTGGCTTTTCGGGGTAACTTGTCGGATATTAAGGTAGTCTAGGCAAAATGTAAGTGAACGAATATGAAGTCCATTTAAACTGTGGTACCTTAAATCCAAGTTACCCCGATAAGCCAGTAACCCGCTTCATAGTACAGGCCACAGGTCTATTTTAAGCTGTAGCATTAGTTTTGCTTCTGGTGACCGTGGTGTTGTAAAAAAATGGTGAAGGCATCGTCGCGGAAATAGCGTGACGTAGAAGTTAGGTCCTGACTGTATTCGTCGACCTGAAACACTGCGATTTGTGGTGATATTTCGTTGCAGTCAGGGTGAATCGCCGTGTGACGCACCAGATGACATCTTCAAAAGAAAATAAATAAGCAGCTGGTTGAAACTGGTTAAAAAGGAGGAGGAGAGGTAAGACATGCTCCTGCTTGCTTGGAAGAGCCTGGTATTCTTTTGTTGCTGTAATTAGAGCTGCAGTCAGGCCATACAGGGGAAATACAGAGCCTGCAGGCACAGGAGGGCACATAGTACCAAAGTCACACGCTGCCTGAACCCCTGACTGTTCCCAAAGCAGCCTGCATTGCGATTTCATGGACCTGACGACCAGTCATGGCTGACTGATGAACATTTGTTTATCAAAGTTTGAGCCCTGTTCTTCATACGTTAATTGGTGACTATGAATATTCCATAGGTCACTGTTTCTCAACCCAGTCCTTGTGGACACCCAGGCAGTCCACATTTTTGCTCTTGCCTGATTGTCAAAGAATTGGGAGAGAGCAAGAACGTAGACCATCTGGGGAAGACCATCAATTTACATCCTAGAACAGGGTTTATGGGGGAGAAATCTGCCTGACAGCGAAAACACTGTAGTCTACATTTTTAAATGCCATGTCTGTTGTAAAAACTTTGCATTTTGACCAAAATGTCTGCAAGAATCCACCAGTGTGTTGACCCCAGGATTTTTTATTAGTGTTTCCCAACCTGGTCCTCGAGGACCTATAGATGGTCCATGTTTTTGCTCCTTCCTGCTCCCTACTCTACTGAGAGCTGGCAAGGAGAGAAGACATGGACTGTCTGCCAGTCCTTCAGGAACAGATTGGGATACCCTGCTCTATTAGAGAGAGAGGTGTAAGGAGGATGTGCTAACAGTGCATTGCTACACCCACCACATGACAAACTACCTCAGGGATGTGAACTCAAGTGCAGCCATGAGATACCCCAGTACCACACTACTTCAAATGAACCAGAGAGTTTCTCTTTCCAGTGGCTGGAGTGCCAATCCTGCTACCATCCCCCAAATTTCCCTGTAAGTTGGAGGACCTCCTTATAGGGCTGGATGTAGGTTGATGTCATACCCAGGACAAAGCAATTGCAGGTTAAGGGCCCAACGGAGTAGGATCACTCCTAGCATTTACAGGATTTAAACCCCTAGCCAGATCCCTAGCCTCAGAGCCACCACTCTGGCTATTAGAACTCCTTGCTAAAGAAATAGACATTTAATGGTAAATTGTGAAACAATTTACTGAAGAAAGGCTGACTTAATTAGCCTGTACTGAGTAAAAACAAATAGGCTGTAAGAATGGGTAGACATAGGAGGGGATTCCCAAATGACTATCGGGTTTTTACAAATGCGGTCGGGAAGTGGTACAGCAAAGGCTGACACAGTGTCATTAGATGCAAATGTATAGAGCATTCTCTACGACGTCTATGTGCTAACGACTGGTCTGACGAGATTCCTGTGAAGGTTGTGGAAGCGACGGTGCTGGACATGGAGGCATTTGGGAGGCTCAGTGAGTCATTAACGCCTTTAGTCAGGGTGTTAAGGATACAGGCACAGCCTTTATTTGGTAATGGTGTAGTGAGACACCTAAATGGGTCCAGGAAGCATAAGATGAAAGGCTGAGAGATGGAAATTGCAGTTCATGATTTAATGAAGTCAGAGAGGGGCCAGAAGTCTGTCATTTGTAGATTATAAAGTGAGAGGGTGGGGGTAAGCCGAGATGGCAATGGACGTATTAGGGAGGGGAGTATTTCCGTTCCTGTAATAAAAATTAGTTCTACTAAACATGCCCCCCTCCCATTTTATGGTCGTTTGAGTGCAGGGGGTCCTCCATTCACATCTGTAATCACGCACAGATCGAGTTACTGTACTCAGCGATCTGGAAGCGATTAGCCACGAACATGGACAAACTCGCGCATCGTTCCAGACTCACTCAGTGCTGAGAACAGCCGACTCTACACATTC
This sequence comes from Mormyrus hasselquistii, assembly GCA_026779605.1. Classification (NCBI taxonomy): domain Eukaryota; kingdom Metazoa; phylum Chordata; class Actinopteri; order Osteoglossiformes; family Mormyridae; genus Mormyrus; species Mormyrus hasselquistii. Next base: position 15,953,813 of record JAODKE010000050.1, read on the forward strand.
CAGGAATGCAAAAATGAGTAACACACACCGTGAAGTTTTGGTTAAAGCTGGGGAATCGTGGTCCCAAGAGTCACTTAATCTGCCAGTCACACTGAAAATGAAAGGTGGGCCCGTGGTGAGCACACAAGCCGTGGTCACGCACACACGGGCGTTCATTTGCATTGCCCTTCTTGGGGGGGGGGGGGGGGGGGGTGGTGGGGAGGGGGTGGGGTTTAAATTGGGCGGGGGCCGAAACCCCTCACGGGGGGTGGTTTCGGGGGGAGGTCCTCCACCCAA
>JAODKE010000050.1:15960563-15985648 GCA_026779605.1 Mormyrus hasselquistii
CTGTCCTGTTCCCGGTCTCCCGTTAATGGTCTTGTTTTGTTTTCCAGGTCCTGTTCTCCCGGTCCCGTCTCGTCCATTGCCTCTCCTCTGGCGCGCCTTTGGGGGGGGGGTTCTGTCATGATCCGCATGATCCAGCGAATCGCAACAGCACCATCCCAAATGGGCAATGGTATTACCCAGCCAGGAGGGGGGGGTGTGGGGGTGTCCATTCAAGGGCGAGGTACCAGGCCAGCATCCCGCCCCAGTCATGCCCAACTGGCACGCAGCTCGAATGTCTTGGAAATACGGGGAAGAGCTTTCATTAATATTAAGGTGATGCTAACACACATATAGCCAACATGCACAATGCTAATAGGCAGCTATGTGTGGCTCAGCAGGTCAGATCAGTGTGATGTCATCACTGGGCTCCTGAGTAACGGCCATTTTCTCTAGGGACAAGTTGACCCTGTTTCTCAATTTTATACCAATCTGTAAAATGCATTTAATAACATTACTAAGTACTGTGAAAGAAAGAAAGAAAGAAAGAAAGACAGAAAGACAGAAAGAAAGAAAGAAAGAAAGAAAGTTTACTGTTTATGAGTAATAATGATGATGCAATAGATAAAAAGTTTATTAGTTACTCTCATGACTTTCTCTAATCATGATTTCTCTCACGGTCAAGTTTGTTTCAGGTGATATCATGCATATGAGCATGTATTAAGGTTTATTTCATAGCTAAGACATAGAATTCCTTTTCATCTTCTACCAAAGGTGGCAATCATTTTTGAAGTCACTATATATTTGTGTAGGTCCTTGAGATTCTAACATACTATATTATCAAACATCTGGAAATTAGGTTGAGATTACAATACATATACTTATGTGGTTAATGGTGGTGCAGGAAGAGCGAATGGAATGATATGGTTGTGAGTAATAGTCTAAATGCAGATTTTATCATTAATATCACTGCCTATATGGAGTAAAATGGTAAAAATTTACTTGCCACTAATTATTTACAACACATTTGTAAATTAGGTATTTTCGTGAGCTAATTTAACTGATAGTATTGACTATATCTTGTGTAGTCAGACTGGTATCATTAGATCTGATGCTAAGTAAAGTAGATAAGTTTCTACCACATAACAAATCCCAAATTGAACCCTGAACTAACCCTATTTTCCATTTCTGGGCTGATTTAATATTTTTTGTTGAATTGATTGATTCTTAGCCGGAGTAACCTTCTTTGTCAGGCAGAATTCTGGCTTTCCTTCACATCAGAGATGAAAGTGGGACTGTGAGATACATTTGCACTATAAATTGTATCGGTACTGATTGGCTACACAACACATGCCATAGTTTGTGTTGGTGTGCTGTTTGGCCAATCAGCATGAAAATGATCTTGGGAGTTTGTCAGACCTGCCAGGCGTGGTCTGCGCTTAAAAAAATGGCGTTTATCATGCAAGCTGTTACTCCATCTCTGGTTGTTTGGGGTGATGATTGAGAAACAGACTGACCAATGGCTGCATGGAAGGTATGTAAATAATTGACCAATTATTGCGTGCAAGAAGGTGGTCACCCTACAATATTTACCAAGGATCTTTAACCGCACCACGTTTTGCAGAAGAACCAACCATTCAAAAGTGCTTAGCCATGTTGATTTTTAGTCTGTTCAGTGAGAGTAGAAAAGGTGTTAATATGCTATCTTTGGTCTGATTTCCTTTCTAACCTCCTTCTACTGTTCCCCATGCCAATAAACCATCAAAGTGTGTTTGGGTCACATAATGGACCTTCTGCATTGTTTTGATTTTTAAGTAATATATACTCTGGCACGCAGCCTATGTGTGGTGTAGCCATGTCCATAGTAAGTTTATACCAGCATGAACCAGCAAGGCGCAGAGGTTGCTGTGCACAGATATCAGCAGAATGTTGCAAAACCCAAGGCTTATGTGCAAATCCGGAATATGATTGAAAGATAGCGACATATTTGCACTGATGGGACAACGACAGAAACACATCTTCTTGATTGGTAAGAAACTACCAGTTTAATCTTGTGGGGATATTTTATGTACACAGATGTATGCATATAAGGTGAGACTTTATCAGCGGAGGTGAAGATCCAAGTTTGCAATAGTCGTGTTGGCTTGCAGATTTGTTTCTATTGGCTACATAGACTCAGCTTTATTAAATGAAACCATTTACGGCCAATCAGGCTGTAACCATAAACATTTTGCTGTTGTTGTAGATGTTTTAATGGTTACGTGCTCAAAAAAATGTCACTTGAAAATTGCACAGATTATACAACCTTCAGTTTATGGTTTTTCAGCATTTTGTCAGACATGACAAGTGGGTGCCAGCAGTTAAACTGCTCGATGAGGGGGTGGGGAGGGGGGAGTGGGGTGGGACAGTACCGCAAAAAGTCTCGAAGTATTATGAGCATGTTATGAAGGATACAATCATTGTCTTGGAGCATTTCTGGGCGCAAGCTCCTCTGGGCAAAGATGGACATCCTTTGATGCTGTTGACATCCCCTTATAAGCAGAAAACTTGGCTCAGAGTTGGACTACTGAAGCCACTGAGCAGCTACAAGACTTCTTTGATGGGGACATTTTCAAAGTTCATGCAACGATTTTGATGAATATATCGATGTCATGATTGATCATGATCCTGGTTTTGACGATTCGATATTGATTCATAAAATCCCTGGAGTGATCTAGTTAATTTATGCCTTTTCCCTGTACCTTTGAAAATAATAATTGCTGAATTATACTTGTATTGGTCTTCTTATTGAATAGGTGGCCCTACTTTCTCTCTCATCAATAGGAGGGTTGCAACAGTATTGTGTAATCACCTTGCGCCGCCATCTTGGTGCATTGTCAGTCATGGTAATGGGGTACTCTGAGCATGTGAATGCAGGCAAGTCAAGTCAAGTAGGGCTTTGATCTCACAGTTCACACCAGTCATTTACAGTACACTACTTAGAGCGATGCAAAAAATAACATCATACAAAAGCAAAATACATTAAATAAAGGCAAAGAATGTAAAGAGAAAATGGATATTATTCAATCTGCTGTCAGTTATGAGAATATTGTTAATTATTTGGTTTTTCAAATACTGTGGGTAAACGACTAAAAGTCTGTAGGTATAATTTAATTATTTATGGCTGTATACAAGTACTGAGTGAAAAGTGTGGATGAAATATTTTGGTGCAAGCACAGGTGTCACGCCCGGCTCGTACGATCCTCATGTGTGCCACGCCCCCCTCATTACCTTGTGTTAATTCCTGATTTTACTCACCTGTTGCTTGTTCAGTTTAGCCTGTCATGTGTATTTAGTCCGTATTCCTTAGATCTATCATTGTAGTGTTGCTATGTTTGTGGATGTCTGCCCTTGTGTGCCAAATAAACCCCGATTACCGGCTCTGCTTGCCTGCTCCACCGCTTGTAACAACAGGCACGTAAGTCCAAGAATAAATTTCATGGTTATTATGTTTTTTGTAAAATTATTTTCATCCTGTAATGGAAACTTAAAACATTTACATTGCTTTGCAATGTCACCACTACAGTGGTGTCATTGTTTACAACAGACCTGGTTTGATTGCACATTAGTGAAATATGTCTTAAATGCAGTGATGGGCACAGCCGCACAGCTAACCAAAAAGTTACCTTTGATAACCGCCATTCTGCTAACTCCAAGGTTAGCAGACTCGGGCTCTGAAACCCTAAACATACCTACAGAACTGATTCTAACCTATTTAGCAATTTAGTTCTGCATGGCCGGAGTGATTACCTGGGTGTATGTAGTACTTACCCTGATTACCTGGGTGTATGTAGTACTTACCCTGATTACCTGGGTGTATGTAGTACTTGCCCAACTGATCTGCTAACAAAAAAAATGAGCTTTGCTAATTAGCCGTTGGCAGATTAGCGGAACCCTGGCAACCACAGCTTAAACACAAATCGATTTGTGAGGTTGGGCCTGATTCCCAGCACTAAACAATATCCTCATGTTGCTCAAATAAAAAAAAAAATGTATGTTTTGGTATGTTTCTAAGTTGACATCCTTCTGAAAGGATGAGGAGTTTTAAGGGAGTTTTAGACTTGCCCATTTTTATTTTTAGTCTAAAGTCATTTTTTTTGGCTAGGTTTGTTTTTAAGGAACCAAACCCATATGTTCCTCAGAAAAAAAGATTTTGGTATACAAGCCCTTGGCTTTTCTTTAGTGGTTCTTCGTTTCCAGTAACTCTGCATTTGTAATTTGTGTTCCATTTTGGGGTTTTTGAAACATTGCTCCAAATATGGAAAGCTGCCTATTGGATTGATATTGAATGGGAATCAAATCATTAGCTTGCCAGTATTCCTGCTAAAATCTTCAAGTACAGTAATGATAAACTTTTGAATTGGGGAAAGTGGAGAAAGGTCTCTTCATGAAGGCCAAAGCCCACGGGCCGTCAGGTCTGCTCAAGATCGAATACAGTAAAAAGCTGGTCCAACTCGCTAATGGTTTGGAAAAGCCTTCAGAACATCACCAAGTACAAAAAGACCCCCCAAGCTGCAACTGATCCATCTCTACCAAATAAACCGCATAACTTTACAGTAGATTCAAAGCGCTAAGACATGACTGCGGTTCACACCCTGACCAACCTTTCAACACTTATTGCCTCAACTTCACCATCTACTGCCCTTGCTCTCAGCAACCCGCTGCAAACGCAGCCTTTATTGAGCCCTCTTCCTCTAGCCCTCAGCTCCTTGTTCAGAAGCATGCAGCCCATTTGCTCTTCGGGAAACAGAAACACAGGAAAGCTGCTGGACCTGATAACATCTGCCCTGCCACCCTCGGTCACGGTGCTCACCAGCTCACTAGCTGTTCAGAACCCTTTAATCAGTCACTGCTGCTGTGTGCAGTTCCTGCCTGCTTTGAAACCTCTACCATTGTTCCTGTTCCTAAGAAATACAGGATAACTCACCTCAATGATTACAGACCAGTGGCTTTTAGCACCTGTTGCTCACCTGCGTAAAGTGCATTGCTGGACCACTGGATCCCATGCAGTTTCCCATGCAGGAACAACAGATCAGTAGAGGATACTATAAAATTTGGTCTTCATTACATCCAACAATGTCACACCCTGCTCGTCTGATCCTCCTGTGTTGCGTCCCCTCGTTAATCACATGTGGAATACTACTGCATGTTACCAGCTGTCTCTAGTCCCGTCTGATTAAGTTTCTGTATTTAAGTGCTTCCCTGTTAGTCTTTCCCCAGTCCTGTCACTGCAGTGTTGTGACGGTTCTGCCTCATATGCCTCTTTCTCTATTAAATCCCTCGTTCCCTGATCCGTTGTGTATTTCTCCTGCTTTCTGGTCTGTACCCTGCAGTTCACGACAAGCAACATCTGGATTCCCCAAGCACATATGCAAGGATACTGTTTGTGGATTGTAACAAAAGCTGTTACAATTGTAATACATTAACCCAGAAATTCTACACACCAAGCTTTTGCAATTAAATATGCCACCTTCCATGTGATATTGGATCAACAAGTTCCTGACAAACAGGAAGCGATATGTTCATGGAGGTGCTCCTCTCTCAGACCCTCTCAACTGAAACACCGGTGCTTCTGAAAGCTGTGTGCTTTCTCCATTCCTATTTTCAGTGTACACCAATAACCTCACCTTCATGGAATGTTCATGAAAGAGATTTTAGGCAATCGTGGCAAGTTTGGGGAAGGCCCTTTGCCACACCCAAAATTCAGCTCCTTCACGTCTTCCGTGTTGGATGGCATAACAAAATGGGCATGGCACATCGCGTTTCCGTGTGCTGGGAGTAACCGGGTAAACGTAAAAATGGAAATTGCAGCAATGTCCAGTTCTCAGTGTAATCAGGGCAAACTACACTCGCATTGTAGTAAGGGAATTTAGTGCTAATGAAGCTGCTTTCGTCATTTGAAAGCCATTTTTAATTCCATTAATGCATAAATCAACTGATGTTGACAAACATAAGATTCCAGAATTACTCATTGTATGTGAATGTTTACCCTGGGACAAAATCAGAATCAGGAGCGTTCGGTATCTTATACACTGCATTCCCTGAGGCTCAGGCTAAAAATGCCCCTTTATTGGATAAGTAGATATGGAACACAGATGGATGGGTGGATAATGTGTGTTCTCTTCATAATATTAGTGTTTCTTCATCTTCTCTGCTTGAAGATGACAGGCAAAGACAAGCCGGATCTCAGATTGAAGAGCCGTGTTGCCAAGTAGAACATTGGCATCAGCATTCTGGTTGTCCTGCTTTCGCGGTCCCACAACGGCCAGCACCCTCACATCTAGTAGCTGCCTGCCCGCCCTTCAGATTTGTCTCTTGTGGTCTTCTCCTCTCCCTCGACAGCAATGTGCATAGACATTGTAGGTGACGACGCACCCGGGTGCTTCTGCAACCAGACGCTGAAGTTCTTCTACAACCACAGTGAGAAGCACATCAGCAATTCATGGACCTCGCAAAACCTGTTGGTGGTGATCCTGGGCATCATAGTTTGTGCCTTCATCCTCTTTGCCAACAGCTTGCTCATGGTGGCTATCATCATCAACCGTAGCTTCCACTACCCCATCTACTACCTGCTGGGCAACCTGGCCGCGGCCGACCTGTTTGCCGGACTCTCTTACCTCTACCTGATGTTCCATACGGGCCCCTGGATGACAAAGATGACCAAAGCCCAGTGGTTTGTGCGGCAGGGTCTGATCAATATAAGCCTGACGGCTTCTATGGTCAATCTGCTGGCCGTGGCTGTGGAAAGGCACCAGATTATCTTCACTGTCAAGTTCCACAGCAGGATGTCCAATTGTCGGGTGGCGCTGCTCATCCTGGGCATCTGGCTAGTGGCCCTGCTGATGGGCCTCATCCCCAGCATGGGCTGGCACTGCCTGTGTGACCTGAAAAACTGCTCCACCATGGTGCCCTTATACAGCAGGAGCTTCCTGATCTTCTGGGCCGGTCTCAACCTGGTCACCTTTACCATCATGGTGATCATGTACTTGCGCATCTTCCTGTACGTGCGCAAGAAGACCCAGGAGATATTCCAGCACCAAACACAGAAAAAGCAAATGGAAACTGTCATAAGCCTCATGAAGACCTTGACCACGATCCTAGGTGAGGGACCGTTCATACAAGTGAATGTACACTAGGTCGCCTTATTACATAGACATACATTCATGGTTGTCTGGATCCTGGTGCCCCCCAAGAGTCATTGATCACCGGGGCAAATTCAGAAATGAAAACTGGTTCCTGCCCCCCCCCCCCCCCCCCACTCTGTAGAGATTGAGGTGATCACTGATTAAACTGTTTGCATCCTCCAGGTGCATTGGTAATCTGCTGGACTCCGGGTCTAGTGGTCCTCCTGCTGGATGGCGTTGGCTGCAGAGGCACAGGCATCCTGAACGTGCATGAGTACTTCATGGTCCTAGCTGAGTGTAACTCTGTGGTCAACCCCATCATCTGCTCCTTGCAGAACCAAGAGATGCTGTCAACCTTTAAGGGCATCTTATGTAGCCTCTGCAGGAAGGGCGGAGCGCAGGGCAAAGCTTCCAGCGTGCGCTTTGACACCCTGCGGCAAGAGGTACTCTCAGAAAGTTCCAGAAACAATCACTCCAACTCACGCAATGTGCAGAAAAGATGGGCCATTTAAATGCTGCTCTGGTCTGGTGTATGTGTATGTTTCTCTGTCCTGTGTTTGTCTGTCCACAATGCCAGTGTGAGTCATTTATGTATGTTATATGTAAATGTATCTGTCCTGTACAGTCACATTTCTGCATGTGGATAAGAAGGACCTGCCAGCTGTCTTTCTGTGAGATGCGGGGACCCTCGAGTGGCCATTCTGTGATGTTAGTGATGCAAACAAACCGTTACCATTTGGCCTGTTTTTCATAAAAGATTTTTCTTCGTTATTTATTCATCCTTCTTAAAGTTGTTCATTTCTCAGTCCCTAATTTTCCATTCACGGTAATGTTATTGTTCTGCTTAAACTGATAGCTCAGTCAAAGGATCTGACACTAACACCTATATCGTGTCCATCCATCCAGAGATGCCCAGACCACCCTCTCCCCAGCCACCTGTCCTAGCTCTGCCAGACGGATATCCAGACGTTCCCAGGCCAGCTGAGGCATATGATCTCTCCAGAATGTCCTTGGTCTTTCCAGGGGTTATTTCCTCCTGGTGCGACACGTCTGAAGCATCCTAGACAAATTCCCAAACCGCCTCAGCTAGTTCCTTTTCATTCAGAGCGAAAGTGGCTCTACTTTTGCGTCCCTCCCAAACGTCTGAGCTCCTTCCCAGATCTCTAAGGCTGAAGCCCAGCCACCGTATCATGTCTATCATGTGGGGTTACTTTCTGCCGCTTCTATCCATGATGTCATTTCTTTCAGTCACTATCCAGTGCTCATTACCATACGTGAGGCTCACAATGTAGATCAGGATTCTTCAAATCTGGACCTCGATTCCAAATCCAGGACTTGTTTTCAGTTTTCCCAGGTAGTTAGTTTAATAATTACTGATTCTGATTGGCCAGAGGCTTCACACCTGACTGACAGGTAAAGGAAGGCTGGAAAACCAGCAGTGTTCGGACCTCGAGGGCCATGATTTGAATAACCCTGATGTAGATCGTCGGTAAATTGAAGGCTTTGCCTTTCGTCTCCTCTTTTCCACCACAGACTGGTACAATGTCCGCATGACCTCCCGCCCTTGATACTTAAAACTCCTCCATTTGAAGCAGTAAGTCACCTCTTCCAGGTGTAAACTAAACATCGACAGGCCAGTCATACCCAGCCCCCAGCCCTATCAGGACTTTACCCTCCCATAATTTCCATTTAAAACGTGTGACTTTTCATTGTCATCTTTAAATGTTTTCTCCTACTAAACTGATGCATGGTGACAGTTGAGCTAACCTTCTCTTTCTTGGTACGGGGATTGTCTTTCTCCAGCGACTCCAAAATGAAGACGTCTTGGGGAAGACCCCCCAGTGCCATGACAACACCCCTGCAGTGCAGAATGATGGCCCAATTGTCGAACAAACGCTCATTTTGGAGTAGCTCTGGGTACAAGCACACAGTTTGTTTGATGGCTTACAGATTTACCTATGGCAAACTCTGAATTCTCCTGGTTGCCGGGGCAGACCAGCAGGCTCTGTGAGTTATCGACATGTAAGCTTTATTTGTACTCGATGCTGTTTATAATGTTCAGTCACTGGTGTTTAATGTTTAGCCTCCCGGTGACCGAAATGAGAACTTGCTAATTTGCTATTTGATGTGATTTGTGCTTGTGCCCACTTTTACGAAGATGGAATAAATCACAGTCAGGTGTGACACACAAATTGTGCCCAGTTTAGTAATAGTCGCATATAGGGCTGAGCATTATGACAATATCATCGATAATCAGCTATATCAGACAAGTCGATATCTGACAGCAACCAACAAAAAACTGCATATTAACACCTTTCCTACCCTCTGTGATCAGACTGAAAACAAACTATGGCTTGCGGATTTTAAGAAAGATTAGCTGAGCAAGTCCGGAAATATCAGTATATGTCTCCTCTCTTCTGGATTATGAAGTCCCAGGTGGCTGCAATCATAAATAAAATACATCTTTGTAACGGCAATGCCATACGACTGTCTATGGAAGCCTGCTTTTTTAGTCGAGCAGGCAGCGTCACCTCCTCTGCAAGATCCTATATTTAGGAATATATCCCAAACATGCATTATGCACATGATGTAATCAGCTGGCAAGTTAGTTTGGATGTCATGGTAGCTGAAAGCAGTAAAACCGGGCAGCACTACTGCTGCCTTCATTGCCTTAGTTTGAAATATTAAATTATTCTTGTGAAGCCAGTGTTTGTCTAGGGCTTCTAGTATCCTACCAAATGTAATACACGTTCGGTATTTTTCCACCAACTTAATTGGAACACATTCTGTGCAATTTCACACAAAGCATTAATGTTAGATACGCCTGGATCGATGTAACTTAATTCTGCTAATCTGTACAGGTGAGCTTGGTAAATTTCGCTGCCTGCACGTGACTCCGATGTCAGCCGGTTATCGGAATCGGGCAAAATGACCTCTTGGAACGGTTCGGTATGCGCTACGGCACGCGCACAGTCGGTATACGTACACCCTGTCACATAACGTTAGAGTGTTTGTACCACGCATGTGAAGACATTACTGTATATGACACTTGGTCTACTGTGTTTTATTTTTAAATAACTGTTTTTCTGATTCATCAAACCTATAAACGTCTTTGTCGAATTTAGAATGTTAGGCCCATTAGAATAAATGTATTAATGTGGATATATAGTTCTTTTCTAAATGTCGCTCTCCATGAATTTATGAATGAAGTGCCGTATACAGTTTGTTGCTTTCAACATTTTACAATTGTAAAATTATTTTTTTTTTTAAACTGCATTATGGGGGAAAAAAAACTGCATTATGGTGTTTTTTAAATATGTTGCATTGAAAAAATCTGCTCAGACTGGACACATTTAACAGCTGAATGTACGCTTCAAGTGATCGATACAACTCTACTAAGAAATGCATTTTAAAATGAAAACAATTAGTTTTTTATGCCTATGCCTGTCTCCCTGCACTGTTTTTTGTTTTTTTTTTAAATACTAGTTACCTGTTTAGGTCCAGAATGACATGAAAACGAAGAGAATTTAATTTACTTAAATTAACATCAACCAAAGCATAGTAGACTGAAAACTGTGCTGTGCTAAAAAATCAAGAGGTGGTACAAAAGCAAGTTCATACAGCAAAAGTAATTTAACACCTAAAAACTAAACAAAATAAAGACTGTCGAAATTGCCACCAGCTACACTCTGCAACAATCCAAGCATCAAACTGTAGCACAGAGAGATGAAATGTCAAGGGATAACCCTTGTAAGGCTTGATGTGTTGATAAAATATTGTATGGTGATTATGAACATTCATATCATCATCAAAGAGTATCGTGATATACCCAGGACACTTACAGTTATAATGCACCATTTGTGCACCCTTGGTATTAATGCATCCCTGGAGGGAGCCAATCACATCATTGTTTTTTGCCCAACATACCATCTAGATGATAATGCCCGACAGCCTGATGAAAGGCATAGCAGCACTTCCAAGGTCACATATGAAAGTGCTCTGTCACTTCCAATGGAAGCCATGGAACAGCAGCCTACTAAGTCATTGAAGGGAACGTCAGCTGAAACTGGCTGACGCAGAACATCAAGATGTGAAGCTAAATTCTTTCATTCATGTAGTACAAACATACATTCTCACCCAAAATAAGGCAGAAAGGGTATTTGCTTCATTGCATTTGAAGATATCTTGGGTAATCTGAGGGTGTCTTCACAACCGGTTTGCACAAGATACAGCAGGCAAAAGAGATATCTGCTGAATTCTTAACCATATATGTCATGCAACCTAAGGAAATACCAGTTTACATTCCTGTGTTCACGGCTGAATATATGAACTGAATTTCAAGACGTACCCTTCTTGCTGGTATATGTTTACCTGATTTGCTGGAAAGTGTGTTCTGATATTTTAATGGATTTCAAGTGTCAAAAGCACCATTTTATAGACAGCAATACTGTTCTGTGATAACATTTCTCAAATGATTTTCATTAAAGGTCAAGTTGGAATCTGACAAAATATTTTACCAATATCACGTTTATATATATATGGACAGGTAACATAATGTTGTGGATTGAGTCATGTGGTAAATGTTCTTGTTTTTTACATTTTACATCACTGCTGTACATCACTCTGTCAGACGGATTTTTTGTTAATATTTTTCTCAATAAACACTTTGTATCCCATTTCTTCCTCAATGTTTTTCCATTAAAGCAGTAGATTTTATTTATATCAGTACTTTTTTGAATTTGGGAGTTATAAAAAAAGGGGGATTCTTCATAAAAACCCAAAAGAAAGTCTTTCAGGTCAACATAAAATACTTTTTTAAAGTTAATATAATGAATTACAAAATATGGAACTCCAATTTCAGAATAATAAGGATAAGTGTGCTACATGACATGTTTTGAAAAATGTTCTAAAGAATAAAATACATTTTTAGTTCTGACGACATACACGAAAAACATTTAATTAAAAAAAAAGTTGAAATTGGGAAGAAAATAATTACTATGCAGGGCATGTGAATAATAAATCTCCCTCATTCGAAAGACCATAAACATACACGCGGTCAATTTTACTGTGTGTTCTATTTCATTTTAACCAGCAGATGCACTGTTATCAAGATGTACTGTTGCACAAATCTTCATCGCCAATTAAGGCCAGTGAAGATGTTCAAGCCAACGTCAACATAGGCATAAAAAAAACCCCAGAATTTCATTCCAAGGTACAGTATGTTAATTGTAGAATAACTTGAGTTGTGTAATTATATTGATGTAATTAGATTTTCGTGAGAGTTCCTTAACTCAGGTGAATGAAGTAGATGTGATGTTTTTATAACTGTGTTCATTTAACTAGATCTAACATCTATCATTAATCAGAACCTTTTCTGTTGCACCATGTGATGCTTTGTCTGTGTGTTTTGATCTCTTGATTCACGTGGAAAGCAGAACACATCATTGGCTTGTGCTTCGTCGGACTTTGCTGTGTAGCTCCAAGGCTTATTAAACTTGCACACAGAAATCCATCAGTAGCTTGGCCTAGCTGCAGTCAGGCCTAGGTGACAGCATGAATTTTTGCATTGTGCTATTGGCTCTACGTTTATTTCACTTTGGGCAAAGGTGTGTGCTAAATATGTAAAATGTAATGTAAAGGACAACTAAGCAAAGACTAATGAGAACAATTCAGTCTTCCAGGAAGCGCCTGGGCAGATCAGGAACCTGATTTGATTTATTCTATGGCAGGGATGGGCAGTAGTATGTACAAAGGGCCAGTGTGTATACAGGTCTTTGGGATAACTTAGGGTGACAAGATAATCCCTGTCAGGGATGACACTTTGAGCCAGGACAGGATTTGTGAATTACCATTTTTATTAAAAGGACCTGTGTGGATTTCACTGAAGCACTGAGCTTTTGTTGTGTGCTGATTGGTCAGTCTCCTACAGTCATGCATGTGTCGCTAATGTTGATATGAAACAATCGGATGAGTCTTTCAGTTAAGGAAGCCAGCCAGTCAAAACACAAGAACTGAACTATTTAGCCAATCACAGGAGCTTTTCGGTTTTAAGGTTGTGTGTAAAACCTGAAGTAGCTCATAGTGTCTTTGCTGACATGGATTATCTGGTCACCCAAGATAACCCTTAGGGCAGCTGTTCAAACCCAGGTGTGAGGACTCTTCAGCCAATCAGTCCTCTAATCAATAATCTAATTAGGGAGTTGCATCAAAAATCCACACACACAGTGGCCCATTCTTGATAAGACTGGCCACCCCTGTTCTATGGCCATGAAATGAAACAATCATGTTTAAGGTGGTAAAGGTGAAACTCATTATTTACTTGTAAGGAAAAGAGTAGTATTGAACAAAAATATGATTTGATCATATAGGCCAGGGTTCTTCAGCTCTAGCCCTTGATTCCAAATCCAGGTCTTGTTTTCAGTTCTCCCAGCCAGTTAGGTTAATAATTACTGATTCTGATTGGTCAGAGGCTTCACACCTGGTTCACAGGTAAAGGAAGGCTGGAAAATCAGCAGGACCCGAACCCTGAGGACTGTGAGTTGAATAGCCCTGATATAGGCTATTGAGGCATCACTTATTACACATTAAAGTTCATTAACATAGTTGCATGTTATTTGTTATCATTCTACAAACACAATGCTGCTGTGCCGCCTCAACAAAACTGCAACTTTTTGTTTTGGAAACACGGCACAATGGAGTTCATGATTAAAGTTCTTATTTTCTGCCTTTTTAGCAAGTGTTTTGGTCCGAGGGCCTGAGCGGGGACAGGGACAATTGTGTTTTGGAATGGTACAAATCAACCATGCCAAAAGTGAGAATGGCCAATACTGGCCAAGGGCAGAAACTCTTTACAGGAGGGGGTCTCGGGGAGAGATCTTCCACCCAATGGGTGATACGTTTGTGTTTTGGATGGGTGGGGGGTGAAACTATAAAAGAAAGAGCGACATATCCAGTGTGAGCAGATTTTGGCACCAAGAAGGTCTTAGCTCAGGACTTGGTGTGTGGTTTAGTGAAAAAACACAAAAGAATTTATAAGGAAAAGAAACCCAGGAAGACTCAGACTCATGCTGGGGAATTTTGCATGAATGAATAACAGGGTTCTGACAAAGGAGGAGGGGAAAATGGGCAAAAGAGAAAACAAACAGGAATGAGGATGGGTATGGAGTGAGAGAAGCAGGGGATAGGGTGGGGTCAAAGAGAGACGTAGAGAAAGGAAGGGGGGAGGGAGGCGATCATTGTTCTGTCAGAGATGAGGTCGTGTTGCTGGAGGGGGGGGAGACCGAGTGGAGGACAGGGAATGAAGATACTGAGACAAGGGGCGAGGGAAGAGGATATAGGAAGGAGAATGGGATGGAACGCAAGGAGAGGAAGCTGGTGAGAGAGAAACGGCGGGGGGGGGCCCTGAGTGGGGAGGACTGATTTAGTGACCAATGGGAGGAGGGTTGCAGTTAGTACATAATTCTGGCAACTGTGGAATTCAGACTCATTTCACTAATCGCTGGTAACAAAGGATGGAGAAAAAGAGCAAGATGAGGAATCATGTTTGATTTATTTCGCAGATACATTTATCCAAAGCAGTGTAGAGGTGAGCAGGCAGGCCCAGAGAGACCCTGGAGGCATTGGGGGTTAAGGGCCTTGCTCAAGGGTCCAACAGCAAAACCACTCTGTTGGCTTTCGAAACTGAAACAGCAACCTTCTGATTAAAAGCACAGAGTCGTAACGCGATGAGTCAAACACCATCTCTGGGGGGTTTCCAACAGGGAGGCATGTCAGCCTCAGTCCACAATGTTTAATTAGAGATAATTATTTGAGCAGGAAGATGAGCAATATTAGAGAATTCCAGAAGCTTCATTATTTAGTCTTCACAATCTCCAGCTTCAGGGTTGCAGTCCATCTTGCCCCTGTTGATGGGAGTGGTGCTGCTCCGCACCCAGACCCAACAGAAAATCTGACATGAGCTTGTTGACCACCTCAGGCTGGTCCTGCTGCACCCAGTGGCTGCAGTGAGGGATCATGTGCACTGTGGCAGCGGCCCTTGCGTACGGCCGCCCACCCCCCGACCTCCCCTCCACCAGAAGGCCGTCGTCCTCGCCCCAGATGAGCATGCAGGCCACCTGCACGTCCTGGTGCTTGTACAGGCTGTTGCTGTGACACAAAATGGGAATCAATCAGACTGACTCACAAAGGTTGTTGTGGTAAACAAGACAGGGTGGGGCCGGGGCTATGGAGTCATTACAGTTAGAACTTTCTCCTCCAAATTCCGCTAAATTATTCCACAGAGTCTGCATCGACTGCAACCTGTTTTCCGGAAATACCTCTTTCAGGGCTGCAATTTTGGGGAGCTGTGAAAATGTCCAAGGGCAGAATCAGCACAGAAAATCAAACCCAGCGGAGCCCTGGCTCAGCAGGACCTGGCATTCAGGATCTGCTCCAACTAACCTGAGCAGTGCGCGGTAGTAGTGAAGTGGAGCCGTGAGCCCCCCAGGCTGGGACAGGCGGTACAGGTATCCCTCGAGCTGCTCCACCGTCAGCTGCCGTGCCCTGTTCCTGATCCCCAGACGGCGGCCGCAGAACAGGCTGCGCACCAGCTGTATGCAGGCAGAAAGGTACAGGCGTTAGGCATATGGGGCGGGGCACAGGGAAACAGGGAGGTACAGAGCAGGGGTGGCCAGGAATACAGGAAGGTACAGAGGGGGTGTGGCACAGAAATACAAGATGGTGCAGAGAGGGCGTGGCATAGGAAAACAGGAAGATACAGAGGTACAACCACACACCTATAGAGATAAGGGTAAAGATTAGGGTCTGCTATCGATCCATTGATTTGTTTTTTGGGGGGGGGTGGTATTAACTTGCTCAAGGGCTCAGCAGAAATGTGGCTACTCTGCAAAGCATGGGGTTTGAATCTGAGGCTGATTGTACCTTGAAGTCCTCCATGGAGAGGGCGATTTCAGGCAGTAGGGGCAGTTGGAAGAAACAAACATGTCCAGCCTGCAGGAGCTGAGAAGGTCGTCGCAAGACCGCATCTGTATGAGGAGAGCGGGAACATACAAAGTGGGCAAGTAATGCAGCTAAAGTAATGTCAGGTCAAGTCAGGTCAAGTGGGGAGCATGAGCTGGGTGCGGCAACGTGCTGCATCATCACATGGCAGAACTCCTGAAGATCCCAGGTGGCGACCCCTCCAGGCAGACTCACGGTCCAGTCCCACACTCCGGAAATGACCATCCATCTGCCGTACCCTGGTGTTACGTGGGTGTCCCCTCGGTCTGGTCCAGCCGCTCTTATCCTCAGCGATGAGGATCCTGGGTGCCGGATCACTCTCAGGGAAACGTGCCACATGGCCGTAGTGCCGTAACTGATGCTCCCTCACAATGCAGGTAATGTGCCTCAGTCAGGACTCCTCTAGCAACCGCTCATTCGGCATAAAGTCAAACCAAGGATTCTCCAAAGAGACACAGTACTGAAGGAGCACAGTCTCTGACTCAGCTCACTGGAGAGCCACAGCCATACAGCAAGACAGGGAGCACCAGGACTCTAAAGACTTGGACCTTCGTCCTCTTGCATATATCAGGAACGCCAAACACCCCTTTCCAGCAACCTCATGACCCCCCATGATCTCCCAATCTGTCTGCTTACTTCATAGGAAGAGTCACTACAGACATGAATGTCACTTCCGAAGTAGGTAAATCTCTTGACAAGGTCGACATTCTCCCCGCAGACAGACACAATACTGGTGTGGAAGTGATTAAATGCCTTGAGCTTGGTCTTGGACTAGTCATCCAATATATCCATGTATTGGTTGACTTGACCAGTAGGATACTAAGATTGGCTAATCAATACTTTCTCAAATTATTTTACTAATTAATTAATTAACCAACCTGGTTGGGAAACTTATTGAATACATGGCAATGGTTACTCCTGTGGAATGGTTTTGGAACTGAATTGGTGTTCATCTACCCATCCAATAAGATATCAGTAACGTTTTGGAAAACAGAAGAAGTTCCATCCATCCATTTTCTCCAGCTAATCCTGGTCCAGGTCATGGGGGCAACAATCTAACCAGGGATGTCCAGACCTCCATCTCCCCAGCCACCTCTTCCAGCTCCTTCATTGGGATATCCAGTCACTTCCAAACCAGCCAAGTGATATATTATCTCCAGCATCAAGCTGGATCTGTCTCAGGTTGGACATACCCGAAGCATCCTAAGCAGATGAACCACCTCATCTAGGTCTTTTTGATACAGAGAAGCAGCAGCTCTACTTTGAGCACCTCCCACATGTCCAAGCTCCATACCCTGTCTCTAAGTCTGAGCCCAGATATCCTGTGAAGGAAGCTAATTTCCACCACTTGTATCCACAGTCTCATAGATGAGGGTATGTCATTCAACCCATAAATCCATAGCTTCGCCTTTCAGCTCTGCCGTCTCTTATAATACACTGTGTGCATAACTCCTGATTCTGCTCCGATCTGCCAGGCAATCTCTGGCTCAACTTTCCCCTCAATTGTGAACGAGTCCCAGAGACACTTGAACTCCTCCACTTAAGCCAATAAATCATCCCCAATCTGGAGACGGTAATTCACCCTTTTCTGGTTGAGAACCATGGTCTCAGACTTGGCCCCTGCACACACTAGAGGTCATAGCTCGATTAAGCCAACAGGACTACATCATCTGCAAAAAGCAAAGATGTGTTCCTGAGGTCATCACCCTCCACACCTTCGTTGTGCCTAGAAATTCTGCCAGTAAAAGGTCTGAACAGAATTGGTGACAAAGGACAGCCCTGGTGGAATCCGTCACTCACCGAGAACCACTCTGATTTACTGCTGGTGATGCAAACCAAGCTCTCACTCCATTTATAGAGACCTGATGGCCTGTAGGCCTGGAATCCCATAATCCCAAAGCATCCCTACAGGACCCCGAGGGACACAGTTGTATGTCTTTTCCAAATCCACAAAACACCTGTACACTGCTTGGAAAACTCCCATGAGCCTTTGCTTTATCCTTGAACTGATCCATGACCAGGACAGAATCTGCATTGTTTTTCCTGAATCTGTGGTTCAACTGATGGGTGGTCCCTCCTCTCCAGTACCCTAGCACAGACCTACCCAGGGAGGCTGAGGAGTGTGACCCCCTCCCTGAAGTTAGAACGCATCCTCTGGTATCCTTTCTTAAAGACTGGGACCATCTCCCCAGTCTGCCAATCCAAATGCACTATCCTCAACGTCCACATAATTTTGAAGAGGCGTATCAGCCAAGACAGTCCAACAACATAAAGTGCCTTAGGGCGAATCTCATCCACTCCTGGGGCCTTTTGGACTGCTTCAGTGACCTCAGCCACAGAGATGGGTAAGCTCTCCTCTGAGTCCGCCATCTCTACTTCCTCCAAGGAAGGGGTCTTAGTGGGATTCAGGAGGACCTCAAAGTAATCCTCCTACACCTGAATATATCTCCAGCTGAGGTCAAGAGCTGTCAACATGGATAAATCCCTGCTTCCTTTTCCTGAGTCACCTAATCATTTGCCAACCAAGGTTTTTGCTTCCACAACTGCCAAAGCCGCATTCTGCTCAGCCTGCCGGTTCCTACTTCAGGTGTCCTACAAGCTACCCAAGCTCTGAAGGCCACCTTCTTTAGCCTGACTGCTTTCAACACCGGGTTTGGAGGTTGCCATTGTGACAGATACCAACAGCCACAGAGCCACAACTCTGCAGAGCCACCTCACACTGCCCACAAATTCTCGGTAAACAGCGAAGGGGTGGAGCCACACGAGGAAGAACCATGGCGTGTGTTTCTGCCTCTGGCACCATCCCAAACCAGCAATGGTGTTACCTAGCCAGGAGGCGGGGTGTGGGGCGTTCATGATGATGAGACGCTGCACCATATCAGGGCGTTCCAGGGCGAAGTACCAGGCCAGCATCCCGCCCCAGTCATGCCCAACCAGCACGCAGCTCGTGTGTCCTGGAAATACGGGGAAAAGCTTTCATTAATATTAAGGTGATGCTAACACACATAGAGCCAACATGCACGATGCTAATAGGCGGCTATGTGTGACTCAGCAGTTTAGGATGTTATGCCCACGATCAAAAGGCTGCTAGTTGAAATCCTGTGCCTGACAGTGTGATGTCATCATGGGACCCTTAAACAAGGTGCTTATAGCCAATTGCCCAAGGGACAGGCTGCCCCTGCTTTCTCGACTGTATGTGGCATTGGAGAAAAGCATCTGCTAAATAAGTAACAGTACCAATTACTGTGTGTTATCCATCACTGACATGTTCAATCCCCTTCTTACTGGTTCCCAATGGGATGCACAAGGCAGCGATTGGTCACAGATGGCAAATCCCACCTACTGTGGATCTGGAAGCCTTATTTCTCCTATTCCTTGCAAACAGAGTCACACCTAGGCCACTAATGGTGTCCCTGATGTCATCCAGCAGATTTTCCAGAGCATAGTCCTCTGGCCTGCAGGGGGCAGCAGAGTCTCCACAGCCTCGCAGGTCGAAGGCCACTGTGTGGTACTGAGCACTGAACTCACACAGCTGGTACCTCCAGGAGTACCTACAATAAGCCGGGGAAACAGTGACATCTGGCTTCATCTGAATTGCCCTCAATAAAAGTAAGAACATGAAAGAAGGAATAATTTCAGTCCTGATTCCTGGGACCAACTGTTAATCTATAAAAGCTGGATTGTCTCTCAGCAGAGCTGCTATTAAATTAGGCTTAATTAAATTGTACAAAAAAAATCCCAATAATGTTTCCACACGGTGAATTTCTTACTGAGAAAATGTGACTCAAAGACAGAATGTAATAATATCAATATACGCAAACATGTGCTGCAGTCTTGGAAGATGGATAATTGTGTCGCTAAATAAATACATTCAGTTAATTATTGACAATTTACTAACAATTAGTATGGATGCTTTGGTAGTCTGTGACTCCACTGGGGGCTGTTGGGAGCACTCCAGACTTTGCCAGTAATTCTCTTGCATGTTTCCTTGTAAAACATTCAGTAATATCAGCGATGACGACTTGATTGCAATGAATCATTCCTAATAGTCTCTTAACAGCTAAGTAACCAGATCGGGGCTGGAGTAATTTTAATCATGGGGATTTCTCCATTAAGATAACTGGGATGCATACGTGTGCACAGACACATGCTGTAACTGTGGGAAAACCAAGCAGATGGCTCCTTAATCACCTCTCCCAGGAAGAATAATTTTAAAACAACTTTATCAGATGATAGACGCTGCGTGAGAAATTGTGACTTAGCTGTTTAATGCCCTCTACTGGTGACTGATAATAAGCAGATTTATTCGGGATGTACGTGCCGGCGCTCACCAATTCTCCGGAAAACCGTGAAGGAAGAGCATCAGAGGATTTTTGTGGTCTCCTTTCTCTACATAGTGGAGCCGCAGGCCGGAGCTCTGAGACAATGAATAAAGCGGAGACAGATAGAAATTAAAATTAAGAAATTAAATTAAGGAGGACACCAAGACAGAAAGACACTATTGTCATTGCTACATCACACCCCTCAACGCTGGGTCAGTACGGGTGAAGACGTTACCGGGATGAGGTTCAGGCGCTCGCCTAAATTTAAGCTCTTTTTGGCATCAATCCCGTGTTACTGGTGCCAATCGCGCTCCTATCGGTTATTTTCTAATTATAGAGAAGGTGGGACATTGAGTCATTGGCGACAGAGGACGTGACACAAAGGGCACAAAGGACAGAGACCGAAGCCGTTTTTGATCAAAAAATTTAACAAGGAGAGGTTGACAAGTTAATTTGTGCATTCAGATTAAATACTGTTAATTAACGCCGTGTGCAGTTTATAATTTAGGCGTTTCGAAGCCACAAATTAGTGTCGGCAGTGGGGTTAGACTGGGGCGCACCTGGGGGCCAAAAGAACACCACTGCAAAAAGCACAGAAATGCCTATGCACGGTTAAATATATACTAGTTTCTACGTTGGCTGGGTGTTATCTGTATTCACTGGATATCTCACACTGTAGTGCAGGTGACAGAAATATACAAGCAGTGTATTTTCAAAGTTGATTCTCAATTATAAGCCCTTACCCTGGCCCGCACATATCCGTGTCTTCCTAGTTCGGGGTCCCGTAGGCAGGATGGTGGGGATTTGCGAACTGTCCACTGAAATGTTTTACGGGGATTCTTCAGTCCTCTCCATGCAATACGGATCAGAACCATGCTTGCAGTTATCAAAGCCGTGCCATATACCAGGACCCAGTAAAGTAAAGATAAAAGACACAGGCAGAACCGGGTCGGCAACAACAGAAACCTTGTAATCTTGCTAGACATTGCTCCTAGCGTCGTAATCAAATGTGAAATGATGTTCGGTAAGTATTTATATTAGATGAATAACAAGCATACCAGTCGCTGTTGACCCACATTTGTCTGAATGATTTTTTTATTTTAGGGACGGATGACCCTAGTCCCGTGTCCGCCCTGTGAGATTGCAATTTGCCGCGATCGTGCATTTGCTAAATCCGAATCGTCTAGCTAACAAATAAACCGCAGTAGTTATAATCCAATATTTCAGGATCGTCATCAAGAAGTTCGCAAGCACAACTTGTGGCCATTAGTCGTGCACTTTGAAAGAAACGCGCGACACTGACGAATAATCAGATATAGTAATTAAATTATAAAAGCTGAAACTCGCCATTTTGTCTAAAAGTAAACAACACATAAACAATCAGTCAGACCTGGTACATATATACTACGCCAAGGGACTTTGTCATATAACGTAGGGAAGCACGGGATAGGGATTTTATTGGTCTGCACACTCATTGGCCGTAGCCAATCATTGGCCGTAGCATTTTATTTCACCAATGAGTGAAAAGGACAGCGCATAGGCGCAGCCAATCCTGTTAATGCTGTCAATCAGTTCCAGGTGAAAATCCCATTGGTCAGAAAGTGACATAACTTCGATGCAAGACTATTATGTAATTTGTAGTAGCTCAGATCAGTAATCTGAAGGTGACAGTGTCTGTAAGAACAAATGGGAGAGGTGTCTTTATGACGGGAAGATCACAGCGCGTTAGATATAATGCCTTTATTCAGCTATATGCTAGAGGACCTTAAAGGCACAGTGACCTATTGCAAATCGATATATATACGAATTAAAACTGAATGACAAGAGTAAATTGAAAGACATGAGTAATTACAATACCGAGGCTTATTTTTATACTCTGGATATTTGTATGTTAGGTTTGTTTGGATGTTACATATGTTTTAAAATTAAATGCCAAGATAAATGTAATGGCTGGTTGATCTTTTAATAGTGTGTTGGCAAAAACATGTCAGTAGAGGGCAGTATGTGCTTCAATTATTTTCCCTGGATTATGAGTGTTATTACAGATATTTAGATACATCAGTTTCTTATGAGTCAATGATGTAAACGCATAAATCAAAAACTTGAACAACATGGGTGTCTGGTAGCAGGGTACCACTGAGCAGCCACAATATCAATCACATCAAGGAAACTCCGAAAATCGTGGACACAGACCGGAAAAGCCTGTACCAGTCTTCGTGCTGCTGGAGGCTGACAAGGTAAGCGTGTCAGAATCTTGTACGTAATCACGCATACGGCTCCGTCACTCCAGCAGTGTTAAAACACTGGTCACCTGCACCGCGCTCTCTGCGATAACCTGCCTGATCAGCATCAGGAGAGAAGAATTAATAGGAAACCTTAAGTGACATGTCTGTTTACCAAATGAGATTGGGATTCAAGCCCATTACCCTTCTCGCGGCTCATGAATAATACAGCACAACATTTAAACTCCACCTTCATTAGTGTTTAACGCAAGCCTTGGTGCTCTTATTGGCTGAGTCTTATTGAGTGTCAGCACTCTCAGGTATGGAAGAGGAAGCGATTGGGAAAAACTGTGGTTTTTCAACCAAAAGCAATGACACAGCAACAACGTGCACAGAAATCTGCTTGGGGAGGGGGACAGCATTATGCAGACCTGTGGCACTCGACTCCACGTCCGGCCCGCAGTGAGGAAACTGCGCCGTGGACCATACAGCAAACCCACACAGGCGTCATTTCATGTGATTTGCAATGTGCAATTTATTCAATCAACACGTAAACCAAGGCTAACCGAGAGCTCAGACAGAGCAGCAGGTCACCATGAACAGGATTGGGAGAGAAAGGCCCACAGGACACCGACGGGAACGTTCTCCAGCACCAACCATCCTCAGGAAACGAGATTTAACACAGACCTTCCAGCCAATGTATAATCACCCCTCCCCCCCAAAAAAACAAACAAACAAAAGCGGGACACTGCCCTTCTTCCATAAAGACAAACACCTGCCCCATGACACAAAGGTAGTTTTTTTTGTTTCTTTTTAATTTTTTTTTAAAAAAGAGATGAGTTTATTCCATGATCATAACAGACAAAATCTTTCTCCTCCGTACTCAGTGACATTCTAACAGTAATTAAAGGAGGAAAAGAAACAAAGTAAACCTGAATGAAGCAAAACCTCGCCGTGCCAAAGGTCAGCGATTTCATTGAACAGAATATCCATGGCACATAACCAACTGGTAAGGAAGAGACGAAAAAAACAATCAGAATACATGAAGGCATGAAGGAATGAAGAAACAGGTGATTTCTCTTGCTTATTTAAACAAAGCTTTGATATAAGTGGACTTCACTGAAATGAAAAGAGGGGGGGGAAAAAAAAAAAACAAAAAAAAACACTAATGGCAGCGTGACCTCCCCACTTAAAACTGAATGCTAGTCACCACGCTGCCAACACGCACACGCACACACACACACACACGCACACACAAACATAAACAGTATATAATCTGCTCCGTGACTCTTGAAGCTCCACTTGAGATATACAGATCTGGGGAGGGGTAGGTGGGGGAGTCAGGCATACAATAAAGAAATACAGCTAAAACTAGACTTAAACCTGAACATATTAAATGGATAAAATGCCATGTTGACTATTTTTATTTGTACACAAACCCTCTGGTGCCCCACCCACCCTGAATCCCTTCAAAAATAGGAAACAGATGCCAACTAGAATTATTATACAATACAGGCTCTGGATGGGGGAAAACACTAGCAAAAAACTTGGAAAAAAAAAAATCGGAGGAGTCTTACATCTCATCCCGTTTTGGTGCCCAACAGAACAGGAAGTCACACTCCACTACAATCAAGAATGATACAAATTCAAAAAGTTAATTTTTTTTTCAATTTTTGATTTTTTTTTTGCATCTGCTACAGCTTCCGAAGTGCCTACCATTTACAGTCCAGATAAAATGATTGAAGATGAACACACTCATGCATGGGCTGTGAGGGGGCAAAGTGGACCTTCCTGAAGACACACACACAAAAAAAATAAAAAAATGCCAAAGAAAGAATTGTGGATGTGTGGCCTGCAGGGGGTGATACAATGGCGACTACCATCTCCCTGTGCGTTACATGTCTGTTATGTGGGGCAGGGGTTCCTGGCGCGGAGTTCTGGGCAGCAGGATGGGGAAGAAGTGCAGAAAAATTCTCCAAAGCTGCGTGAGGAATTATAATACAAGCATAGCAATCAAAAAAAAAATCCCCTTCCTGACATGTTGGTAAGCCCACATGGGGGGTCTGGGGGGGGTGCCTATTGAAAGTTATCACTCTGTCAGCTGTGACATCACACTAAACAGGAAATGACAACCGGCCCTCAGGGGCCCACTTCCCTGTTCTGCGTCACCTGTCGGGGAGGGCAAGGAGCAAAAAAAACACGTGAAGAAGCTCTGCTTTCGATTCTGGCACCGTCTTGTTTATGAGGGGTGAGGACAGGAAAATATTAAATACTCATACAGGTCATTTTACGAGCGTTAGAAAAAACACACACACACACACACACACTCACACACACACACACACACACTCACTCACACACACACACACACACACACACACACACACACACACACACACACACAC
>JAODKE010000050.1:15985896-16000044 GCA_026779605.1 Mormyrus hasselquistii
CCCCTCCCCCCTCCCCCGAATCCCACCCCTCAACCCCACACCCACTTGCATGTATTCTCTTCAAATTAGTAATGAAAAACACAAGAGGGGAGGAGGGAAAAAAAAACAGAAACGAAAACAAAACAAATGCGGTCTTCAGTTTCCCCCGGCCTGACTCCAGGAGTCCGGCGATCCGTGAAATCTCTCCCGGCCAGGAAACCGTTTGCATGTTAGCTACTGTTCTTGACGTCGGTCCGCTTATGACTCCGTCAGTCCGTGAGTCGTCGGGTCAGGTGGCGCTCGGCGTGGGCGCCCCGTCCCTGCGGCGACACGTATGGGGGACTCGCTCGCCTGCTTTTGAGAGGTCCATCCCCTCCGAGAGGTCATGGGGGGGGGGGGGGTTTAGAGAAGGCTCCCCCCCCCGGTGCTGGAGTTCACCATTGGCAGCTTGAAGCAGGCTGCTCCCCAGGCAGGATCTCTCGACTTCAGTCCCTTTGGTCCCCCCCTTCCCCAAACTCCCTCTCCCCCCCCAGGCTGATGTCCCCCT
This sequence comes from Mormyrus hasselquistii, assembly GCA_026779605.1. Taxonomy (NCBI): domain Eukaryota; kingdom Metazoa; phylum Chordata; class Actinopteri; order Osteoglossiformes; family Mormyridae; genus Mormyrus; species Mormyrus hasselquistii. The sequence goes on from JAODKE010000050.1 coordinate 15,986,423, forward strand.
GTCTCATCCAGAGTCTGTGTCTATGGTTCTCCCCAGGTGAGTTTCTCTTTGTATTTCCCCAAGTTGCATTCCTGTGTTTAAAACAGGTTCTCCTCAAAGATGGCCATCAGGTCGCTTTGGAAATTCATGTCGATGGTGGCTGCCATCTGTAAATAGAGACGGAGGGTGTCCGGTGACAAGCGACTGACAGGCCGAACACATTGGTTTAGGAGGCTAATTTGCCCAGTACAGGAATTCAGACCCCCGCTGTAGATGTACAGAGCTGGCTGGCTTGGGTACTAAACGCACATGAGCAAACTTATTGGCATTAATTGAGCTCTTAAACAGCCGGCATCCTGTGAACATAGGGGCTTAATGTGCGGTGTAAGTTGGTTTCCGAATGTTTAAATTAGGGCCAGTTCAAGGATTTTATAAAAGTGTGGGGCAAAGGAGGTTGTATAAATCATATATTAAGGGTCATTATTATTAAGGTTCCAACCTTAACAACCAGGAACATGTTCTGAAAAAAGTGAGTGACAGGCGAGGGGGCCAATCAGCTTTCAGCTAGGGTGAGGGTGCCCCTATGGTGCTGCCCCAGTGTTAAATCTATATTCTCTTTGCTCACCGCCTCTCGTCTCCTCCTCTCCTGCTCCCTGCGACGCGCCAGGTCCCTCTGCTGGTCAAGTGCGCTCTGCGAAGAGGGGGGCTGCTGGGCAGCGGCCGTGGGCGGGGGCTGCGAAGCAGAGGGCGTCTGTGTCTGGGGCAGCGGCACGGGCGGGGGCTGCTGGACCTGCTGAGCTGCCTGCGTGTGCGGAGGCGGGGGCTGCTGTGGCGGCTGCTGCTGCTGCGCCTGCTCCGCCCTCCTGCGTGCTTCCTCATGGGGCCGGCGGGCCTGTTCCATTGCCTCCTCCTCGTCGCGGCTGTGGAACACAACCGAGACAGTTGCTTGTACACCATGGTTAGCAAGAGAAAAGGGACACTGCCTTCATACCCCAAAAAGCCCCACCCCCCTCACCGCTGCCTCTCCTGCTCCCGCCGCAGCCGCTCCTTCTCAGCCTGCTCTGCCTGGGCCTTCAGTGCCCTCTCTCGCTCCTCCTTCTCGCGAGCGGCACGCCGGAACTGTTCAAAACTGTCGCTTGATGACTTGAGCGTGGATGAGGGTGCCAGTGCGGGCTTCTGCGCCAGGCTGGCCCAGGGGCCCATGTTCTTCAGCTTCATGTCCTTTGGAGTTGGGAGGATCTGGGGTTAAACCCGTGGTCCTAAGCCACTGTGATACCCATGCAGAATGGCGAACACATCCTACCTTTTTTGGAGCCACTGGAGTCTTAGGCTCCTGTTTGAACTTGTCCTTGTCCGGAACATTCTGGGCCGGGCCTCCAGTGTCAAGGGAGCGAATCACGGGGCGGGAGCTCTCCAGGAGCTTGGGGTCTGATCCTAAGGGATAAACCTTGTTAGCCACATGCAAAGGGGCAGCCACATGCATGCACTGCACTGCCACACCCTTATGCGCCACCCCGCTTACGTTGCTGCCCGTGTCCTGGCTGCGGTGGCTTGATGTCTGGGTGCTTGTTGGTTTCCTGGCGGAGCACCGGGCTGAATGGCTCCCCCTGGGACGCTGGCGAGGGGGGCAGCTTCTCCTCTTTCACCCCTGCCAGTGCTGAGGGCACCCGCTGCTCCTGTCAACATGAATATGAGTGGGACTGGCCGGTCACTATGATCACACACATAGCCTGGCCGATCCACAGGATCACACGCAGATGTACTTACAGGCTTCTTGGGTTGCATGCTGTGCGGGGAAGAAGGGTGGGTGATGGGGGGATACTGGGGCATCTGGGAGGAATGCATCAACAGTGGGGAGGGGCTCTCCCTCAGGTGTCCTGTTACAACACGGAAGACAGCAAGGTGTTACAGATCAGCACCTGCATGACGCGATTTGACAGAGCATACACGCAGCAGGGGGTTAATGAGCTAATTCGTTGTGTCGGTCTCCTGCTGTGGATCAAACTCTGCAGAGGACATGGGTGTCGTGCCTCACCTGCATTGTAGGGGTCAGGCGTGTGCTGATGCGGCGATGGATGTTGCTGTTGCTGCTGGAGAATCTGCGGCCCTTTGGCAGGGGCTGCGGGCACTTTGTGCTGCTGCTGCGCTTGTGCCAGCTGGCTGGGCCCTGGCGCATAGGCCAGCGGCTGCTGCAGGAGCTGCATGTGTCTCGGCGGCTGCGCATGCTGCGGTGGGGCATGTGGGTGTGGGTGCTGGTGCTGTTGCGGCGGCGGTGGGGGGGCCTGCTGGACTTGCGGTGGGGGCGGTGGCTGCTGCTGGGGGGGTGGCGGCTGCTGCTGGGGTTGAACCGGTGGGGGTGGCTGTGCAGGAGGTTGCGACTGGACTTGCACAGACTGTAACAGCGGGGCCTGCTGCAGGTGCTGCAAGTACAGCTGCACCGGGTTGAGCGGCACAGGCTCCTCGTCATCCTCCAGGATCATCTGCGGAGGCTGGGCTGAGAGCAGGCCCTGAGGGGTTAGGGTGGGTGGAGACAGGGGCCGTGGCCGCAGCGGCTGGTGCAGTGGCTGCAGGTGGGTCAGCATTTGCTGGGGCAGGGCTGGCTTCGGGGGCTGCGGCTGCTGCAGAGGCTGTGGTGGTGGCGGCTGCTGCTGCTGCTGTTGTTGCTGTGGCTGCTGGGGAGCAGAGGGCTGTGCAGGTTTCGGAGGTAGAGGGGCGGCCCGGTTGCTGGGGCGCGACGGCTGCTGAGGCATGGCATTGTGCAGGGCTGGGGAGACATGAAGGGGGATGGAGAGGAATGAAAAGGCAGAATCGCTACTAAAACTCAAAGATGCCCCACAGACAGTGGCGAAGGACAAAGCGACCTCGGCCTGGATCAGAGCCCCAGTGCTGGGATCCAGCCAGACGGCCCTCGGGAGCCCGATTCCGGCTTGAAGGACACAGCTTGTTTGGATCGGCGGGACGCACCTGGGGTGGTGAGTATGTGCTGGTTGAGGAAGGGGTGCGGCTCGGTGGTCAGGGGTGACGCAGGCCCGGCGGGCGCGTGGGCATTGAGGTGTGGGGGCGGTGATGGCAGGTGTCGCAGCTGTTGGCCGAAGTGCGGCAGTGAGTCAAAGGTGCTGCCCAGGAGCTGTGAGGGGTCCAGAGCCGGTGCAGGAGGCGCTATGTAGGCTGGCGGCGAGGGGTGTTGCTTCAGTGGCGGTGCGGGCTGAACCACTGGGGCCATAGGCGGTGGGGCACTGGCACCCATCGCCTGGGGGTGTGGCTTCTTGCCCTCCTTCCCAGAGTGGCTCTTCTTCTTCTGCTTCGAGATGACGCCTGGGAGAAGAAAGCGAGAAGAATCCAGCCACGCTGTCTCCCAGCTCTTACACCTTCACAGACGCTTGTGTAAAAGTGCGTAAATGTGAAAGGTGGTGAAACTCTCACCAGTGTCGGATGCCTCGCTGTCAGAGGAGCTAGAGTCACTGCTTCCCGAGTCAGACGAAGAGCCGGTCTTCGTCTTCATTGAGCTCATCGCTTCCATTGTCTTCTCGGCAACTGCGGAGGACAGAGGTGCATCAGTCCCGCACAGAGACATAGGTCACACTGCCCCTGTAGGCGCCCATGTGCACTGCAGCCTGCACCCACCAGGCAGCTTCTTCTTCTTGCGCAGGCAGGATGAGACGTATCTCTCAAGCTCGCGCAATGTGGAGGGCTTGAGTGTCTCGAAGTCAATCTCGATCTCGTCGGGGTTCGAGTTCTTGAGTGAGGGCTCGCGGGACTGGATTATGTGCACCACGCGACCCAGCTTGTCACCCGGTAGCTTGTTGATGTCCAGGCTCAGCTGCCGTTTCTCCTCGTAGGACATGGGCTTGCAGTGCTCCGGCCCGCCCACCACACTCCCCACATCCTCCTCTGGGTCTCCGCTAGCAGCTGGGCCCAACGAGGGAGGGAGCTGGCCACTTGGGGGGGCGGACCGGCCGTTCTTCGACGCCTCTTTTTTACTGTGGGGTACAGGATAGAGACACTGGTTAGACAGCAGGCACCCCGGTGACCCCTGACCCTAAAGCCGGTGTTAGTTCTGTGATCATTAGCATTGCTTGTGGCCCTCCTGGTTGTGGTGAGGCCCCCAAGGCCAGGCTGGCCATTCCCTACCTGGGCTTTTTGCTCTTCTTGGGCAGCAGCTCCTTACTGCTCTTGCTTTTCTTGGGGCCTTGTGTAGGCGGCTCCTGCAGCTCCTCCGGCAGCGAGGGAGGCCCGCCAGTCTTCTTCTTGTGCTTCTCCTTCTTGCGCTCCTTCTTATCTTTCTCCTTCTTCTTCGGTTTATTAGCCTGGGGCTGCGACAGAGCTGCCAGCTGCTCGTGTACCGCCTTCAGCTGTGGGGAGGGGGATCATGGGTCAGTGAAAGCCATGATCACAGACACAATCAGCCTAATCTGACTGTAACAACCATACAACCCCCCACCCTCTGCATTCTAAAACGAAAATAGCAGAGAGACACAAAGCACAAAGACCTTGAGGGAGACTGGACTTCCAAACAAAATGGCAAGCATTTTTTTTGCCCCTCCCTGTCAAACAAAATACACTCCAACTGGTGGCTTAACTGGTTGATTGGCTGACATTTTGATTGATGGATAGTCTGGCTTATCAGCTGTCAAAAAAAAATGGGGATCAAATCTTCCCACCTGCTCCTGGAGCTCAGCCAGCCTCTGGGCCCGCTCCTCCTCGGAGTCGTCTGTGGAGGAGTCCGACTCAGAGGAGGAATCGCTAGAGCTGTCGGAGGAGGAAGGTGGCGCCGGCGGTGGCTGCTGCTTGATGGGGGCGGAGAGAAGCCCGTGAGAGTGCGTGGTTGCTGAGGGCTCCTCAGGTTCATCTGGCATTTTGGCGAAGCGCATTTCGAAGACATCCTACGGGTGGCGGAAATGGCGAGCATGGAAGAAGGGAGGGTGGTTACAAGGAATATGCGAGGCATATTAAATGTGCAAATCTACATACTTTTATATTGCGCCGGTCAAAACTCTGGGCACACCTACTGAATATTATTTGTTTTTCAACAAGATAACAGCCCTAAGCACAGCTTGGGGTTATGCAAGTACTGTATTATTTTGTGAATAAGGAAAGAGACTATGTGCTGCGACAGTTGACCTGGCCTCCACAATGCCCCGACCTAAACCTCACAGAGCACAGAGCTGAGTTGCATCGAAGAGCAGGAGCAAAGTAGCCAACTTGTGCTCAGAACTTGTGGAAATACCTTCAGGGCTACTGGAGAAGCATTCCAGGTGGCTACATCTGGAAGCTGGTTGAAAGAATGGCAAGAGTCTGCAGTGCCTGTTACCATAAGGTGAATAACATAGCTAAAATGCAATAAAAGTAGGTGTGTCCAGATTTTTGACTGGTACTATTAACACTGTAGAGCCCTTCTGAGGGCACCACGCTCACCTGCAGTTTGCGGGCCATGCTCACCACCTCGTGGTCCGGCGGGTTGTACTTGTAGCAGTTGGAGAACATCAGCCGTACATCAGCTGCAAACTCCTGTGCATCCCTGTACTGCCTGCTGTCCAGCTTTGACTGGGAGGGGGGAACGGGATAAAGAGGGGAGCTTAACCCCAGCATGACAGGAGCCTCCCTGGGCCCCAAGAATGTATTCTCCGCATACCCTAGAAATGACCCCAGGGAACTGGTGCTGCTGTGCCAGCATGCGGTTACACGTCACCCCTGATGCTGGCTCACCTTGATGGTGCCCAGGTCCATGGGGTGCTTGATGATGTCGTAGTAGTCGTGCAGCCCCAGCGATTCCACATCCACGGGCTTGTAGAAGGGCCAGGCGTAAGCTGCGTGCTTCTTGGACAGCATGTCTCTGATGATGCCGGCGCAGTAACGTAGCTGCTCCTGCTGCTTGGGGCCCTGAGCCCCACCCGCACCCAGGGCTCCACCTATGCCCACGCCCAGGTGGTGCTGGGAGTCCGGTGCCTCTTTCTTAGGCTGCTTGGCCGGCCGGCTGCTCTCGCGGCGTGGCAGCGACTTGCCGGACTTGGGTTCAGAAGCGGCAGGTGAGGACTCACTCAGTTGGTCATTGGCCGTGGGCGTGGTGGTGTCCGCTTTTCTCTTCTGGCTCTTCCTTTGCTGTGTGGGGGCAGGGGGAGGAGGCTTGTTAGCATGGAAGCAGAGGTTTGTCGCCCTTACTGAAGCCATCCCTCCCATTACACTCACTTTCGTCAGGGGTGGAGCTGCTGCCTGTGGGATGGATATGAGGGGCAGGGTGGTCTGGGCCAAGGGAGGCACCGAGGTCATGATGGGAGCCTGGCTTATGCAATCAGGGGGTGGCAGAGAGTGGGGTGGCAGAGAGTGGGGTGGCAGAGAGTAGGGTGGCCCTGGCGGAGGCGCGAGCGTGTTAAGGGTGGGAGGGACGCGGGGCATAGCTGGCATAGCTGGTGGAGGGGGCGGGGCGGGCGGTCCCCTCGTCTGCGGCACTGCAGTCGGGGCAGACAGGGCGCGTGTGTGGGGGGTGGAGGAGGGCGAGTCCAGGGCGGAGCCAGGCTTCACGCTCAGGCCTAGAAGGAAACAGAGAGGATCGGTTTTACAGAGATCTAAAAGCCAAGAATACCAGAAAGAAATGCACTAGCGTTCAACCGAACAGTGCCCACATGTGACAGCACAGTGTACTACATCCAGTTCCGTACCTCCATCCCTGCGCCCCCGGCCACGCCCTTTGCCCGTCATGACTGTGATTTCCATCTCCTCCTGGGGCATCTCGGAAATCTTCTGCAGGAACATCTTCTCCAAAGCCTCAGCCATTAAGACAATGTCGTCTCCGGGCTGTGGGCACAGAGACTCTGGTCACGCACGTCCACATCGGGTCACGCACCGAGCAAGTACATCGATACACAGTCACACTTCTCTTTGTTTGGGCAAAAAAAAAAACAAAACTTCTTAAAACTCCCATTAAAGCTAATTGAAGACTTTCAGATTGCTCTTGCGTATATAAGCCATTAGAGGCATCCGGACCCTGGAAAACAGCTCAACAGAGAATGCAATGGGATCGTTTAGGATACAGCATCTCATCCACAAGGCCGACCCGAGACTTTTCAGGTCTCCCCCAGACGGGATACTTCTCGCTAAGGTCAATACGGGCAGCAAAGCCAATGTGCAAGGACCAGGAGTTCACACAAGCTCCATAGCTGAATCAATTGTAAGATGATGTTCTCTTTTCCAAATACTACAGATTCACGTCTCACAAACTGTGGCTGCCTGCGACAGATATATCTGGCTGATTGTTCCCCCCAAACCGCTGTGTAAGTTGCAAGTTGTATGAAAATACATCTTGCTTAAAAATATTCTGCTCTCCCGAGTCCTCTTTGCATGCCTGATTGTCATCAATCGGCCGCATGGTTCTCCATCCTGTGTGCCCCAGTTTACAGGCTGTGACACAGATCCTGCTTCACTCGCTCCAGCGCCACTCTGCTCCGCTCCCTACCAGTGCTAAGTATGTCACTCTTGCACGTAGAAGCAGGTGACCGGCCTGGATAACATGCGGGAGGCAAAGGTGGATCTCACCTCCAAGTCACATGGGTCCTTCTCCATATACTTCGCGGTAGGACGAGCCAGAGCCAGAGCCAAAGCCTCACAAAATGGCACAATTCCTACCAGCTTTAACAAACCAAATTCCTTAAGCTAAGTGAGAAAATATCCTCCTTACCAAGAATGGGAGCACGTGCACATATCCTTGTGCATTTCCCGAGTTATGTAAATAAACGAATAAACCCAAGGAAAGACAAAAAAATAGTCAAACTAGCAGCCACACAGCACTCCATTCTAAATTTGAACCTGCAACACCATCACGCCCCAACATCTCTTGAAGTCTTGACATTTCCACCAAATTGACACAGTACCTCAGAACCCAGCAGGGGCGCCATACCTTGTTGTAGATGTAGCAGTTGGTAAACATGGTGTTGAAGTCTTGGATACATTCTTGGGCGTTCAAGTAGTAGCTGTTCTCCAGACGTCTCTTAATGGTTCCCATGTCCATAGGACATTTAATGATCTTATAATAGTCCTGAAGAAGAGAGACGTTCACATTCATTAGCTTTGCTTCACAGCGGTCAAGAACATGTGCAACATACGAGTCGAGAGGCCCTGGCATTCAATGTCATGATTTAAACACACTGATGTTCCTAGAAGTGTCTCAGTCATCGGTTAGACACTTCAATGGACAAAAGCCCTCCAAGATCCCCGCCAATAGAGACCCGACCTTTAACTGCTGCTTCAGCAGCCAGAGATGCCAAGGTCTTCATTAATAATACCATCTGAACAACTGAAACTATATATGGATCAAATTGATATCAATGTTTCATACATTTTAGCAAGACAATGCATAGCAATCTTTAGGTATTTGCCAGACTTAAGATTTTCCCTCCCAAATTTTTTTTTAAAAGGTTCAAAACCCTCAGTATCTTAAAATACACACACAGCTGCTTGGTGATTCATCAGCAATGGACGTTCTCGAATATGATTTGAGATAATGGAATGCGGTAATTAGATCGCCAAGCAAATCACTTTCCCGCTTTCATAAAAATTATGACCCAAAAAAACCTTCTAGGGACTAAATTATTGACTTGTTCAAATAAACGTCGGCATGCTTTCGTCGGGATCTTTCGTGAGAGTTTCGTTCTCCCGAGCAGGAGTGGGACCTGTAGGACTCACGGGTAGATTGAGCTTGTCAGCATCAACAGGCTGCTGGAAGGGCCAGGAGAACTGGTGCTTCCAGAGCGCCTTCAGCACAGTCTTCAGCAGGTACTGAAGCTGGTTGGTCTGCCGCTTGGGTCGGTTGGAGTTCGTTGTCTCAGGGGGTGGGGGGTTGAAAGTGGAGGACTGGGCCGAGGGCTGCCCATGGCTGCTGCTGCCCCCGGACATCTGAGCACCGTCCAGGCCGTCCCCCATGCCAGCAGGGAGGGGCGGGGGAACGTGTGCGGGGACAGGGGGACCCCACTCGTTCAGTCTCGACTCCGGCACGGACTCCACTGGGAGAGCACTGTGGATCCCATTGCACTCCTCACCGGGCTCTCTGTGGAAGAACAGAAGCAGAGGTCAAACCCAGGGACACCCATCATCACACACCCCCTACAACTCAAATCCATCCTGCCCGCAGTTATATGACCATCGACATCACATGGTAGCGTTCACCGACCCATGAGCTCAGCAAGCTTCCCCTATATAGACTCTCCTTCATCCTAAATGTACAAGCAAAGCCTCCATTTCATACAGTTGGTTTTTCATAAAAAAAAAAAAAAAATACGATGTGTCAAACATAACCACCCTTCAAAGTTACCAAACTCGGACAGGAAGCACGTCCTCCCAACACACCATCACCACCTTCAGTTTCTTCATCTGGCGAGGACTGACTATTCACCATAACAACAATCACACCCTGAGTCTCATACCCAGTGCCCCCCCCCCCCAGAAGCTAATTTCCAGGGCACCTTGCATCACTTCAGCATGTGGTGTCCTTTCCCCCCACAGAGATGGCTTAAGGATTACATCAACTCCCCTCCCTTCTGCTAGTGACCCACATCTAATCTGAAGAGCCCTCGGAGCTGGAAATAAAAGCCAGACTGAAGTGGATGTCGGGGACAGAATTGTAAAGGCCGGGGGAGGACATGAAACTCCTTAAGGGTCCATCGATCCCATCCTGAATAAGGCAAAGCCACAAGGCACTGAAGGGACTCTCCGTCTCAGGTTCTGTCATCTACAGCGGGCATGGCTGCCACAGGTCGGAGAAGGTGCTTGGGAGTCCGTGAACCACACATTCCAAGACGATAAACGGCTATTCTTTCATCTGTCCTTAGTACCTTCCATGAGCCATCCTGAGATCAAACACTCCAAACCCGGTATCAGTGTGACGCATGTTTACACATGCATGCGTCTCTGCACATACATGAGAATGGGGACTGAGGTCAGGGCTTCCAACAGACCACTGCACTACCAGGCTGAAGAGGAGTGACAGAACAGGCCGGTGGGAGGGCTGACCTACTGCAGATGGAGAATATCTGAAAACCACTGGTTCAAATAGTTCACTCTGAACTGTGAACGTGGCTTGACAAGCCTAGTAAACCACTAAGAACCATCAATGATAGTTTCATTTTAAGGAGAAAAACTCCAGAGTACAACCTTCAGTTAGATAAGAGAAATGGAATAAATGAGACGGATTCTCTGATACTGTATTATGGGAAATTGTGCCACATTTCCTGAGCTTCTGCCTTTACACCATTTAATCAGAAAGGATGGTAATCAGAACCAGAATGTGGTCTGAAGTAAGTTCTTATTACTTAATGGCTGGAAAGTGACTATTGTCAAGACAGTGGGGTGATCGGCTGGTTACCAACATGGGTAACGGTACAGGATGTCCCACACGAGAGAAGGGGAAATTCCCCCACCCCTCGGCACTGTGAAGCCCATGACTTTAGGGTCAGGGGAGCTGCTAGCCTGCAGGACACCTGGGCAGAGACTGGCCCAGAACAGCTACCAGCAGTTTAGGGGAATTTTCAGTGATCTATTCAGTGATGTGAGCTAGTCTGCTAGGAGGCAGGGCCCAGGGCTTTCCAGGGCTTTCCACTCATCACATCAGTCCTACACTCATAACTGGGCAGAGGAAGACAGAGAAGGCCAGGTCCCGAAGGCATCTCAGCAGGACCCCAATCCGCATGTTACATTCAGCAGAGAGCAGGTATTCAAGACCTTTCAAACACCTAGAGAAAAATGAACCTTCTATCACTTGACACACAAGTGATACCATCACATAAATTGGAAGGAAACAAATTTTAAAGAACATTGATTCATATGTATAGAAAAAAAAACCAAAGTCCCAGGTCAGGTCCAAACAGTCCACGGCATCCCCGCCCCCACTGGCTCTTATAAAGCCCAAAGCTATGTGGTGAATAGAAGCAGCCCTGAACGACTCTCCTCCTCCAATCCCAGGTCACAGGATACTTTGTTCAAGACAGACCTGAACGGCAGCCTCGGCAGCCTGAAGCCCGAGGCCATCTCTAGCCCGAGGCCAAAATATAACTCCTGAACTCACTGGCTAAAAATATACATGAGTGGAGCGAAGAGAACCGGGAAAGCAGCAGGCAGGCAGGCAGAGAACGGACGTGATCTTGTGAGGTCAGAAAACTGGCAACACCCTCCCCCCCGTGCGCAGGCAGGTTAGCGCCATCCTCACAGATGTGAAGCCATCTGCCGAAGGTGGGGGGTCCAGAGGACAGGAACTGCTGGGGGTGGGGGGCAGCCGTGAAGCGTTCAGAGGAGGAGTATGCCGATCCGCCGCCCCCATCCCTTCAGTCCTGGAAACTCTGGGGCGACATGTGCCGACAGGCAGAGAGGAGGGTCATCACGGGGAAGGGGGGGGGGGGGTGGCTTCCTAGCATGTACATCCACCTCTCAGCTATTCCCTCCTCACGTTAAGGGCGGCACCTTGTCATTCTCACTCACCGGCCTCACATGAACCAGAGGACAAATCTCTCGGAAGAAAGTCCAAGCTAGAAGGCCAGGCTCAGACAACACAATCCAAGTGAAGGAAGGAGGGGAGGGTTCTCCATGCGCTGATTCAGGCTGGATAGACTAATCGCTGAAGAATGATCTCCAAACACTTCACAATGAGGTAGATGTGTCACTGGGAGGTGAGGGACTGGGTGGGGAGCCTCAAAGCAGCACATTTCTCCTCCTTCGGCATTGGGGGGTGTGGACAGTACATGCAAAAGGCTGCTGATTCAACAAGGGGGTCTTCCTGTTATCCTTCTGTACATATATACCAGTGTTTCTCAATCCAGTCCTTTGGGACCCGCAGACAGTTCATGTTTTTGCTCTACTGGGAGCTGGGAGGGAGGAAAAATGTGGAACGACTATGGGTCCCCAAGGACTGAATTGGGAAATACTGATCTATATGCTAAAACCAGACATTTAGCTACAAAAACAGGCCCTCAGAATAATTAATAGCAATGGCTATTAATCCCAAGCAATAAACATGCTGCATACCGCCGTATCGCCAACACTTTTTTTTAACCAGATGTTTTAAAGCAGATGGCCAATGAGCGACATTTTCCCTGAATTTCTCATTTATGTTAACACAGACATCAACGGCAAGCAGTACTGAGCGCCTCCGAGGAGGGACTTTCACAAGGAGGAAACGGACGACGTGAGATTTTACTTGGTTTGAGCCAGAAACAAAGGCGGCCATGAAGGAAGTGTGAGGCAGCAAAGCAGCTGAGAGCAGCGTGCGTGTCATGGCCCGCTAAACGCCAACAGACCCTCGGGGAGGAGAGTGAGGCCCGGAACCTGGTCGGGAAAGCTGCCCTATCTACTATGATGAGTACACCCAGTCCTTGTGCTTCCAAACAGCCCCTCATCCTCCCACCCCACCCTCCCCCTCAACCAGGACACCAGCCCAGGAAAGATCTGGCTCCTCTGCAGATAACAATACAGTCTCTGCCCAGCAAACGACTACGTTTGCGAAACTCCCTGCTTTCACTACAATGGTAAGAAATGGCCACGAATGGCTCCAGAGGCGTCACGATTAGCCAGAGGTTAGCGTCACACGCGAATTTCGCTGCGTTTACACGGACAGAGTTAAGAAAACTTCAGTGCAAACGCTGGCGGACTTTGAACCCGACGGCGCGCAAAATAAAGGCACTGCATTTGGCTGAGACACGACATGTACGCAAACGTTTTAAAACTCTGGTCTGTTACCTTTTCACTGGGACCGAGTAACGAGCAATTTTTTCCAAAAGGGCATCCAGGGTTTGGAAATCCAGCACGTCGCTTGACTTGGCGTGCATCCTGTAATCCATTTAGGAGTTTATCAAAAGGAAACAAATCCACCAGAACCAGCAGCGACGAATCAGGCGACAGAAGTTTGGTTCCCTTCCAGTCCAACTCGTCTAGTTTCCAGACAGCTCCGTTCCTGGGCCCCGGTGAGCCAAAGCGTACTTTAATCCACAGTCCAGGCCAGGGGGTAGTTCTGGAGGCCAGAGCCCAGAGTGGAGCCCCCAAGGCAGGGAGGGAGCCGCGGCAGGCAGGCTGCGCTGGCCGTGTGGAGCAGCCTCCGCTGCGCCCCTCCCCCCCTCAGCGAGTCGCCCGCCCCGTCTCCACAGGCCGGCCCCATTGTGCGCCCATCCCCGGGCCCCCCGCTCGCTCGCTCCCACAGAAACACACAGACACGCACGGTAGGGGGGTGGGGGGTAGAGAGAGACAGAAAGAGGGAAGGTAGGCGAGAACGGCCCAGTAAGAGCCAGGCAGAGCGATTCTCTCTCTCCCTCTCTCACACACATACACACACACACACACAAAGAGTGGCGTGCAGCTCCACACCAGCAAATATGGCTTTCTTCCGCTTCCTCGTGGAGGATATTTTAAACCCACCCCTTCCCCTCCCGATCTTGCTCACTTGCTCTTGCGCACTCGTCAACCCCTCCCTCTCTCTCTCCCTCTCTCTCTCTCTCTCTCTCAGCCCTCCTTTCCTCCCTAACTGCTCTCCCACACACACACACACAAACACACACACAACCTTTCCACCCCCTCCCCGTCTCTTTCCTTCCTGCTCACCCCTCTGGCCCTGCCCCCCCACCCCTCCCCCACACTAAATTGTGGGCTCGCTTATCTGTCTCTCCCTCCTGGCC
>JAODKE010000050.1:16003723-16027139 GCA_026779605.1 Mormyrus hasselquistii
AGAGACCCACTGCTCAGGGGTAACTCTGGGGGGCCTCCAGACGCGTGTACCCACAATCCACAGTGAAGAGACCCACTCCTCAGGGGTAACTCTGGGGGGCCTCCAGACGCGTGTACCCACAATCCACAGTGCAGACTGGCCATTTTTCCTTCTTCCTTACGCCACCATCCCTTTCTTCCATTCCAGGAACCAGTTAAAGCCACAACTAGGCTGATGGTGGGGTTTCCATGGAAACTGCACAACACATGAATATCAACTTTTTTTTTTGAGGACACGAAGAATATATACAGCCCTAACAAGAGATGAGCAAATGAATCCTGACAATAGTGAAAATTAACAGTGACTGAACCCATCTGAGCAGTGCAGCCCCGCTTCCCTCCAGCTGCACAGCAGTGCATGGACAGGTGTGCGTGTCTTTCACGATGACCTGGCCCAGATTCTCGGTTTCCGGCTATCCTACCCAATCGCGTCCACCTCACGAATGCAAAACGGTGCCAGCCCCCAGACAGCACTAAGTGGGAGATGCATGCATACCAGCACACTCTGACGATACTTCTAAAATGCTGTGTTAATACTCTCCAAGCCATCCTGACACCCAGGTGGACCATAGCCACAGACCCAGAGGTCTAACACACACCCAATGCTAAGCGAGCATGTGTGGATTAGTAGAATATCACATACTAAGTTCACACAGCCGCGTCAGGAGACGCCGCATCACTTGGGCAGAGTGTGTGCATGGCTGACAGCCCCTACACATGCCATTCTTTTGCACACTGCTGCCACATCCCAAGGGCATCATCTCCCCCCCCCCCCCCCAACCTACCATGCCATCTGCTGATACGCTTAACTCGCACGCAAAAAGCCACAAGATCGAGCTTAGCATTTTAGCAGATCTTACTTTCCTTGCATAAACACTTCAAACATGCAGAGATTCTCTAAGCCAGTGTTTCGCAGCCCTATCCTCAAAGACCCTTGGACGGTCCACATATTTGCTCCCGCCCACATCTCAACACACCTGTACCAGATATTTGGTAGCAGGGAGGGTAAAAAGATGCAGACTGTCTGGGGGGTCCCCGAAGAATCAGTTGGGAAACACTGCTAAACTGCTTGATAAGACTGACGGACAGCAGATCGATCCAGATACACCACCTCCACCTTCCCCGCCGTCCAAGGCGTCCCACTGCTATCTCCCTGCACTTTGTTCTAACCCACATAACAGGAGCATTGTACACACACAACCACACTATATTACACAAAAAGCCACACACAAGTTAAACATTGACAGCATGCCCTCATCCCCTTAGCTCAGTGGGCGAGAGGACGCAGGGTGGTGCCACAGCTGCTTGATGAAAAAGGACCCACCCTCCAAGTCCTCTCAGCTTCCCAGAATGAATAAAAACATTCAGAGCTCTAAAGTGATTTTAACCAGCTGTCGGGCCGGTATACGGTCGCCGGAGGAGGAAACGCTAGCGGGCTGAGGGGCCTTTTGGTCAGCGGGGGTGGCCATTCCATGGAAAAGGATATAAAGGTCGAGCTCTTCCATCAAAGATTCCTATAGACATCACAGCCTCTCCTTACCTACCCTTCATGATTTGCTTTAAAACTGCTAAATCATGACTTGTTGGAAATTACTGGAAGCTGCTATTGAAAGCAGATCAGGGAAAAAATAGCTACATTTCATGTACTCTACATTTCTATCATCTTTTTACCTTTTAGAAATCGTTTGCAATGAGCATTTCAACTGCATTCCTATTCTAAATTACTGGAGTGGTGAGCATGATAATACTATTGCCAATAAAGCTGGGGGGGGGGGGGGGGGAAGGTATGTTATATGACCTGTGTGTTTCTGCTCTTTCCCTCATGGAGACTGACCAAAGCCTTTTCAAACAATGCAGGCCTTTGGGGAAAATCTCTGCTGATCACTCCACAGCTCTAAGACAGAAACTAGGCCCGCCGCTTTGCCTGGGGGTGGGGTGAACACCCCAGTGCCACAGCTGGCCTGGCTCCGCACCCTGCCAGGGTCTGCCCTTCCTGAAGGGCGAACCTCAATCAATCACGACAGTACAACCCACAGCCCCACCAGAGTACCGTTTAATTTCAGAGAAACCCAAACATTTCATTTACAAATGATTTACACCAATTTTGGACTTACATCATAGAGCAAACACACATACACAATTAGACCTAATTCTGTGGTAGGAAGAAGCATGCAGAATAGTGGGAAAATGACTTGTGGTGCTAAGATAAGACAAGGGTTGTGTGGTTGCAGCTTTAAGGAATTTGCAGTGAAATATTCAAGTATATAAACAGATTAAAATGGAGGAACAGGCTCATATAAGCAAGTAAATGTAAATGCAGGACAGCTGGCTGCAGCTTCTACATAACACTGTGTGTGTCAGCCTTTTTACAGATTGTTTGGGAAGAGTTGAAACAAAACCACTGCTGCACATTTCAGCGCTCAGTCTCCAAACAAGGAATTTTGTAGATCATCCCTGGGGAAATCGGACCACTTGGGGCCACCTCGGGTGCGAGGCAGTGAGCTCAACTTTCCGTGGGTGAAGCAATTCTACTTTACCGTTCTCTCCATTTCCCAGCAGAATAAACTCGAGGGAGAGTGCAATGAGTGTGGGCTGAAATATTACAGTAACTACACGCGGCGCCAGCCTAAAATGGCACTGTGACTTTTCACCTGCAGGTCAAATTAATGGCCATGATGCTCTAAACAAACATTGCCTCTGCTTTAATGCCTTCTCCATTTAACTCTTGACTGTTTTTTCAAACCACAGACAAGGCAGAAATGAGTGTGATCATGGCATCATCACAGAGCTTTGCTGTGCAACAGACAGGCATGACCAACAATCCTGCAGCACTGGAAAAATTCACACACAAAGGGAAGCTTTCATTCATATTTCTGTAAGGGCAAAACAGAGGACAACTGCCAGACGTTTTGTAGCAAACCATGTGTTTTAATGACTTAAAACTTGCTTTAAAAATGAACAGATGTTTATTTTTATGTAAGTCAGTTAAGTAAAACCATGACATTCAGACCATCTCCTGTCCAATACACCCTCTAAGCCTCCACTACCATCAAAGAACAAGAATTTTATAGACTTTATTGGGCATCACCAACGTAGAAAAACAACGTTTAACATTATGACCAATAATTCACATCTGTCTGATTTAGATAATGAAGATTGCAACTATACACAGCACCCTCAAATAAGGCCCGGTATGATTCGTGGGGACTTTATGCCTAATGTGCGCACATGATGCCTTCCATGTCGGCTTAGGGGAATGATGCAAACAGTACGTGTCAGGGTAAGGATGGTAAGCCGTTCGACCGTCTTTATGTAGTTTACAGTACAGACTTGCGGACGATGCTGAAGGGGGACATTGTATGTTTATATCATGGGATGATGCTGCGTGCTACTGCGGTTGCGCATCAATAGGTATGAGTAAGTCCCGACAGAGAGCCAGCTCAAACGCCACAAAAGCCATCCAACACCACAAGCAAAGTCTACACAGCAGAAGATTTCATATTCAAAGTGGAAAATGTAGCTCGCCGTTTCTTACGGAGTGGTTTCTTTAGAGCTCTTAGACCGCCTCTCACTCTTCCTAGGAACGCACAAAATGGCGACTGCGGGCAGCTTCGATTTCTTTTCCAATAATCCCAAACGCGCCGTTAGTAAAATCCCAAATTCCAGTATTCTCGCCGTAATTTAACCCACGCCGGGCGCCGATTGTCAAATAGGGGGTCTTAAACTTGATTGCATCTAAGCCTTATCTCCGAAGCACTAGATTACATGTACCCGAACATAGTCGAGACCGTCTAGAGCGACACTAACGAGATACGCAATTTGTAGTGTTGCGCCTCTGCGTACGCATCTTGCGCGCAGGAGCCCATGGACTCTCATTAAATCAAAGACTAAAATTGGGGGGAAAAAACATTTCCAAATAAATAACATTCTCCGTAGTAGGGATATACACCTATGATCGCCAAAACCAATGCAATTTCGTCGCATTATAAAAATACATCTCCGAACGTAAACAACGTTCAAGAATACCACTTAGGTCCGTACGTATTCATGAAAGAATGTACGAGAGATTTCACACGTAGCAACCACCTCTCACAACATCGGCTACGTCGAGGAGGACGTAACATATCACGGCCTTGAGGCTGTACATAAAAAAACAACTCGGCTAGGTTCATCATCTTACTCCTATATCCGAAGCGACAACTTGAGGTACGGCTATACAGACACGGAGGGTCCTCAGTCGTAAAAAAATACCGGTCACCCAGCGACGGCTTTAAAAAAACGCCGTGTAAAACAGCGGCGACATTTCGCCAGTTTCCATCTTTCCTTGACTCACTTAGCGACAGGCCTCCGCTGAGACTTACTCGCAGCCCAATTGGCGCCGCACACCCGAGAAGACAAATCCAGCGCGGCTTTCGGTCACCGGACGCAGGCGGCGAAGCCGACACTTTGTCGCAAGCGCGACCGCTTGACGCGCCCCTGAGACCGAAATGGGGCCGCTCCGCCGTCTATTTACCTCGTTTAATCGGCTGTCAGCGCGCGCGGATCTTCCTCTCCGTGATCCAGAACAAACGGCTCCTTTGACGTCGCTGACGTCACACGCAGGATGGACGCCGCGCGCGGCTTAATGCGATTTCACAGCGACCCCCTGCGCCTGCTCCCCTCTCCCACCCGGGCCAGCCAGACGGGCGGAAACGGGATGCCGTCGCCTCCACTTGCATGGTCCAGGCCTATAAATAATAATAATAGTAATAAAGAAACCAAGACTTGAGCAAAGAACAACGAGCTATGTTACCAATGTATGTATTTCTTTTTCCCAAGAGCTGGTTGGATAATTTCAGTGGAAATACATTAAAAGTATGTAAAACCCTGTATTTTCATATCTCAATATGCAATCATCCACAGGTCAAAATAAAGTCACATCTATTTATATTTTATTCTGTTAAATAATATTTATAACATAATTTATTCACCACACCATATATATATATATATATATATATATGTGAATGCATATTTGCATATTATTTAAATGAGTTTAAATATATCCAATTCAAAATGTATGCTCACTATCGACGTAACTAATGCAAAAAGGGCGTGACTGCGCAACCTTGAAGTCAGGTAGGATGGCACGCCGTCGCGGGCGGGTCCCCTATTCCGTAGGGTTTATGCGCCACTATGAGGTTATGAAAGGGATTGCAGCTTTCGTCAATCATCTCGTACTCTGAAGGAATAATTTAAAAATTCAAGATTTTTATTTACCACGTTCATGCATGTACTGCTGCACCAGCAATGAGACGAAAAACGCTACTTCAGACTGTCCAACAAAAAATTAAAAAGATATTTAAGATTCTGATTGCAGCTATATTTTATTTTAACTGGAGATGTTAATTGTCAGTCCTAACCATGGACATAAATTATGGGGAGGATGTGGGGGTTGTAACCCCCCAATAATCAATTCCAGCAGATACAACGCCCTGGAGGTGGAGACCTGAAACACCCCAATGCTCAACCCAAAGTTATAACCTTGGTTATGGTTATAAGCCTCTGGGGGTTGCTACCTGAGCCAAGTCAGTGAAACAGTTAAAATATAGAATTTAGTATCTATTGTCATTGTTGACACACCACAGCACACAACAACGAAATGTGTCTTCTGCATTTAACCCGTATGTGACACGGCATGGGTGCTGAGTGTCTGATAATATTTGACACACTGGACCTACGTCACTACAGGGCAGGCAGTTCTGACCCGTTGATTAGCTCCACACACCAAGTCACCCTCTGCTAACGCTCTCAGAAAGCACATGTCCCACTGCAGTGTTGAGGAAGGTTTTTTGTAGCGCAGAGATGATTGTCTATGTCTGGTCCTCACCACACTCCTAAGTACCTGTAGCAGTTGACTAGTGATGGACAAAATACCTCCTCATAAACTCTTTTGCTGTATTTTTTGACCCCAGCAAACAAGGCTCTCAGGTTGTTTTTGGGTTCGGTACCCTTTTTTGAAGAGAGCGCCATCTAGTGGAGTCAAAAGATACAGCAAATGATTCCTGAAACATCATTCTGCTCATCACTGCTACTGATTCTGTCCACCAGTGTCCCCAAATTCTTTAGGTGTGTGCACTTCCTCTGCTGCCCCTTCCATCTCCATGAAACATCTTAGAAATGTTCAGTATTTATCATGAAGCTTGCTTAAGCTTTCCTGCGGAGCGTATTCCTCTAGTGTGAAGTATGATATTTTTTGGATAGTGTTATTTTTAAGGAAATGCATATTACATTTTTACTGTAGTAGTACAGAGATATTTATCATTCAACCATTTTCAGGACAGCACAATGGTTAGCATTGTAACTGTGGACCTCCTGGGTTGTATGTTTGATTCGCATCCTGGTCTGGGTTCCATTTGCATTTAGTTCTAGTGTTCGTTAGCTTATCCCCAGGTTCGTCCTACAGTGAACTTTTAGCACAGTGATATTTTAATGACCCTTTGTGCGCACTGATCTTCCAGGGATGGACTGGCTTCAGTATGACCACAACACATGTCATTTTCTGGCTGACAGAAAGAAACAGAATCTTAGCTACCGCTCTTTATTTAAGTGTCTAAAAAGACAAACAAAAATGTATGTTACATGAACTGACATAACGACCATTTTTAACAAAATGAAAATGAAATCCTGTCCAAATAATACAAAATACATTTTCCCATAATTCCCAGCAAAGCACAGGAAATAAAACAATGGTAGCGCATCTCACTGTGTTACATCTGGAAATGACAGGGCGGGGCAGATTTGGGGGAAGGACACAAGGAGTGCTGCGATTCTGGAAAAGAGTGCCCCCCCCCCAGGGGATCCTGCTCTCCAAAAAGATGTCAGATGGAAGACAAGAGCTCGGGGAACAGAGACGGGACAGAAACACGGGGCATCACCCCAAACAAGGTGTCACACTGCTGCTCCCGTGATCAGCGCCTCCCCGTCATCACCGTTTTCCTCTTCTACACCATCGCCCTCCTCGGCCACTTCTTCACTGCCCCCATCCCCCTCTATCGGAGACTCCTCCTTGGCCGCCTGTCCCAGCTCGTCTCCCTCAGCCTCCTCTGCCCCCTCTTCCTCCGTGCCACCTGCCTCCAGGCCCTCGGCCGGGCGTTCGCCCTCCGCCTCGTCGCCACCCTGGTGCTCCTCCCCGTCATGGCCGTCGTTGGCCAGCTCTGCCTCCGGCGCGTCCGCTGCGTGTTCTTCGGGGTCCTGCTCGTCCAGGTTACTGCTGAACGGGTTGTCACCCTGAAGACGACGGGAGACGACAAAACAGTCACTGTCAGAGTGAGATCCACATGACCGCGAGCTTGCAGGAATCTTGCAGGAATCTTGGAGCACATAGGCAGGAGGGGCCCTACCTTGAGGAAGAGCTCCAGCTTTCTGCTGATGACCTTATGGTTCAGGATACTCCGGGCCACAGAGAGGCTGGCCCTCTTCGACTGCTCCATCATCCCCTAGATCGGAAACACAGATGGAGAAATCAGGCATGGTAAATACTGAATTCAGGGGCTTCCTGTCTGCCTAAATCCAGCGATGGGATCATCGGGATCTCAACATCCAAGGCAGGGAGTTAATGTACACTGCCGATCACTTCTGACTTTAATCCACTTTGCCTCATCTCACCACAATAACTGCCTGCCACCCTGTCTGTCTTGTGTAACATTTCTCAATGTGTCCAGTAGGGAGGCGCTGAGGTGGAGATGCTCACCTTGCGGTGGAAATTGTGCTCAGGTGACCTAAGGTGCCTCTGGATGAGGTGCTGCTGCATGGGGATGAAGAGGTTGCAGGCGGCACAGTGGGCAGCCTCCACCTTCCTGAGGAAGTGCTCCATTCCCAAGTCTACAGGGACACGACACACAGTTTTATTCAGCGCTTATAAATCCCTCCGCGACGGTTTGCTCCATACAGGTGGGTAAAGCCCCCCCGGAGTTACAGAGAGATAAAAACTTCAGACACGCCTCTCATGTACGCAAATGTAATTTGATTGGTCCATGAGCAGATGCAGATAGACACACCAAAATAGAGCCTCCTTACCCCGGGTCAGGTCTTGATCTTTGTGCACTTGACAGATGGCGGCATTTAAGTCATCGATGTGCTTCCTCCTCAGCTCGGTCTTCTTGTACTTGTCGTTCAGGTACTCCTGTCACAAGCACAAGGTTCACCGTCATACTTAGTGCCAGCATCCTGAAAACTTCATCAAAATGCCTAGATGGGCCTCAGCAGCACAGGGAGCGGGGGAGGTCAAAAGGTCAGGGGTCACAGGGCACTCACTTGCAGGAAGTCGGTGGTGGGTTTGGATAGCTTTCCGCACAGGAACTTGAACTGTTCCTTGTGAAATCTGCTCTCCAGATGGGCGTCCATTTCATCGCTGTAGAAGGAGCGGTATTTACAGACGGAGCAGGCGAACATGAGCCTATAGGCAGGGGAACAAGGGCAGGAGGTCAGGCTGAGCGGGAACAGGCCTCCATACCAACATGCACTTTCCACCCCCATTCACTTCCCACTGTCCATGTGGTAACACCTTTGCTTCCATAACATACTGCCACAGTCGGTCGATGACCTTTATCCACAAGGCCACAATTTTTATCAAACAGTAAAACAGCATTTAGGGAACGGGGTGGCTATCCAACTTTTGATATCACTTCCCCTTTGTGTGCCTCAACGGTCTGTCAACATGGAGAACACAGGATACAAGAAGGACGAGAGGCGCAAAATGCAGCATAAGCAGCGAGTGGACGGTTCTGACCTCTGAGCGTTAAGTTTGACCCCTGACCTCTCAGGGAAGCGGGTGTTCCTCTTCCTCTGCTTGGCTGTTTTGTCCTGGGCGGGTGACTGCTTGCCCTGCAGACTCTTCTTCACCTGTGCGATCTCCTCCTGCATGGTCAGGGCTGGGCGAGATCAGGAACAAGGGTGACAGCTAAGCGAGAGGGACTGACATCACGGACGACAGGGAGGCAGGAAACACGGGCGGGCCTTACCGTCGCCCTCCATTGTGGCCGACTCCTCCTGTAGGGGCGGGGGGGAGGGAGGAGGTGGTGAATTTCCTGTGTTGTCACACACGTGTATGCACACACACAACTAAACAATAGCACTTGAGTAAATTAGTATCGTTAAAGTATCAACAATGTTAGTATGTAGCATGCAAACCAGCTGCAGTCATTGTAACTACTAATCATAATTTTCCTAATTCCCCTGGTTTTAGTTTCACTCTTCTTCATCACCAGGACTGAAGCTGCCGTTAATTCCATTCACACAGAGGCAGGTGATCGCCCTAAATGTTTATTATTCCTTACCGGTGCGGCGTCAGGCTCTTCTATTTTCACAATAACCTCCTTCCCCTCTGCAGGTCAGACGGAGAGACGGAAAAAAAGAAAAGCGTGAGTCTCTCAAGAAGCATGTTACAGGAGGGTGACAGGCTAATCAGGCCAGTATCTACATATAAAGACATTTGGCTCGGGTTGGGGTGTGTGCGTTTGCGGGTAGGGGGCAGTACCGTCGGATGGCTCCGCCTCTCCCAGCTCCGCCCCTTCGGCCTCAGCCTTGTCCACACCAGCCTCCACGTCCTGTTCCAGCTTTCTCCTCTTCTTCCCATCTCTCTCTGGTTTCGCCTGCTGGGCGCACCGCACATCAGCATGCCCTCCTCTGCTCCCCCCCCCCCGTTCGGTTAAGCCCCAATTTAGGAGCCATCAGCTGGAGCGATCAACATTCAACATGGGCAGGAGACGACCGCAAGGGCATGGCCGCGTGTACGCGCACACACACACACACACACACACACACGCACGCACGCGCACACACACACACACACACACACACACGCGTGCAAGCACATCTACCACCATCACCCTGGAGTGAATATTGAGCCGGCAACCTGCAAGCAGCGTTCCTGATCGTCCACCCAAATGTCACTGGTGCTACAGACCGAAAAACTTGTGTTTTAATTACTGCTGTACCTGAAAGACAATGATCCCCATAGACAGACAAAGCAGAACAGCCGTCTGTAGCCTTACAAATCATAAACACGTGTAAAACCACTATTTTTGTCACGCAATTATTGGAAGATAATTTTGTTTAAAACAAAATTTAAGACTCCCATGAGGAACACCAGACCCTCACGTTTCCAGGCATTAGCATGAGCGCACACACGCGCACGCACGCGGACACACACGCGCGCGGACACACGCGCGCGCACGCACGCGGACACACACACACGCACGCGCACACACACACACACGCACGCGCACACACACACACACACGCACGCACGCGGACACACACACGCACGCACGCACGCGGACACACACACACACAAGCACGCACGCACGTGGACACACACACACACATACGCACGCACGCGGACACACACACACATACGCACGCACGCGGACACACACACACACACACACGTCAGACAGTGATCCCAGAGCTCAGAGTTGACTTTCAGTCTGCCCTGGATCAGGGTGGGCTTATGGCTTATATCCTGGCCCCTTACGTAAACAGAACATGAAGGGTAGCAAGGGGCCAGATCGATGAGGTCACTGTGCTCAGTATCGGTTAGCCCAATAGAACACCCCCAAAAATGAGTGGAATTATTAGGAGGGAGCCTATCATGGGGGCTTGTTCAGCATGGGGGCGGGGCCATGGGGACAGTGATAAAAGTTCAGTGAGAGGGCTTTGTATTAAGGGGTGACGCCTTTCTATAGGAAGGGGGCAGGTGGTGGGGGGGGTTGGGGCTGCACCACCACTCCAGGCATGTCTGCCGGGTGGGAAGGGGATCCATGGTGGTACTTACTCGGTTGACGGGTCTCTTGCGCCCGCGCTGGTGCCCCGCCCAGGCGCCCCCTCCAAAGTGGCCGGCGCCAGGGAAGTCTTGCGGGCTGGGGCCCTGCCGGTACACGCCCATCTCAGGGTACATGTGGTGGGACAGGAGCGACGGGGGCTTGCCCCGCCCCCCCGGGAAGTGGCTCCCGGGGCCTCCGCCCAATGCGGGCTCCTGCCAGCGCCCGAACCCGGGACCGCCCTGTCCCCTTACTCTGCTCCCTGGGGAGCGCTGCCCTGCCCAAGTCGGGCCAGGGTAGGAGTCGCGAGGCTGCCGCGCCATCTGGGGCTTGGTGGATCCGAATGAGGAGGAACCTTCAAAGCTGCCTCCTCCGAGGCCAGCGCCCCCCCGCTGGCCCTCATTGTAACCATAGTTACTGGATCTGTAGAGATCGCGTGGATTTAGGGAGGAGGGGCGTGAGTCGAAGGACTCGTATTGGTCAAACCTGCAAAGGAGTCGCAGAGCAAGAAGAGTGAAGGTGTGACCACCAGAGATCATGCCTTTCTCATACATGTTTGAGACCAAAGGCAAATCAAAATACAACCAATAAAGATCTGAAAACAATGGCAGACTACTTCTCAGTAGAATGTTGTGACCACAGCATGCCCCCCTGCCCAACTCAAGACAGGGATTAGCTGTCTTGGATCACGAGGTCAGTGAACTGCCCAACTGATGGGCTGACAAGGTGCCACTGACAATACGACTGATTGATTGGTTGTCCTGGATCAGATGGTCAGTTACCCAGCCAACTGATTGGTTGCCCTAGACCAGTAACCAGTGCATTATTTCCAGAGATTTCTATAGGCAGTTCTTCTATATAGGGTGTAGGGGCACGGATAACTGGGTGCAAGAGTTAACCCAACAGCAAACTCTGGCATGAAGGGTGATGGTCGCACAGACGGACAGACAGAGCGATGTCACCCAAATGAACGAGATGGGACGGAGTGGGCAAGCGAACTGCACCACAGTAGGGAGAGGAACAAAGTAGAGGGCGATGGAAAACACAAGGGACAACGAGAGCTTTACTACCAAGGATATGCATGTTAAACACTTCTGAAAACCATGAGTTTTAGTTACTCTGTATAATAAAGACACATTTGAAAGGCAGATTTCAGCTATTCTATGTGTATTGAGGTGAACAGGAATAGGTGCGCCCTGTAAACCCATTCCATCTCCAAGTGAACAGGCCAAAACGCATAAATCTTGAAGACCAACCGAGACCCCCAAAGAAGCGCACGCATGCTATCATACATACATTGCAGTAACGCCAAAACTGAGGAAGGTGTCGTAAGATGCATTATGGGAAAGAACAAAGGCAAACAAGTGAGCAGCTATGAAAAGCTCAGTCACTCAACAATAATGTGAGGTCTAGGCGAAGGAACAACTAAATCACAGATTACCTTAAACAAGGGTCACCGTTATCATCACATCTATCAATAATGAGTATTTATCACGCACGCACACACACCCAGACACACAAACATAAGCACACACTGCTTAATTTTTAATCAGATGTAAGCATGCAGGAGAAATGTCACTGGCTAGCCGATGGTTCATTGGTCATTTAGACTCAAGTTTTCGCATCTGAAAAGCCAATTCCCCATAAAAAGGCTATTACTCTTCAATTAGCAACCCAATGAGATGTACATTGAAAAACAGAACCACACTGGTCGTGTGTGACCTACACCCCCCCACAAAGTAATTTAATCCAAGATGTGTTGCCGATCGCAAAGGAGTCCTTGATAGTAGCTGTAGTCTGAATAGGGTTATGGGGACAGTCTCTTTGTCTAAGCTCACCACTATAGGCTGATTTGTAAGCTGCCGTGTGTAGCAGAAAGTGAGAATGGGTACAAGCCGATCTAGGGTCGGAACACGGCCAGCGTTTCCTGGGGACGACGGAGAATGGGGAAGGTATGAGGCCACGTGGTGTCATGAGGAAGTAAGGAATGGGAGGAGGTGAACTCCGAGCGAGGCCGTGAGTCAAAGGTCGGCCCGCGTTACCTATCGTTGCGGCCCCCTCTCTTCATCCCCCCCTCCATCTGGGTCAGCATGTCCAGGCGCTGGTTGATCTTGGCGATGACGGCGTCGGCGCTGGTGCCCGTGGGCGAGGCCACTGAGCTCCCACCGAAGCCCCTCTTCATCAGTCCAGCACCACCGGTGCCGTAGCCTCCCCCAAAGCCCCCGCCTCCAGACAAGGAGTCTTTGTAGCCATGTGAACCATAATTATCTGAGCCTGAAGGGGGCAGCGGTGAGGAACACACATTTTCAAATGCACAGAAATCACACCATAAACATTATAATCTCTACAGGAGATTAAATCCATTGATTCAGTAAAAGTCTAAAAATGATGTGCTGGAAATGAGAGGGTTCACATTAACAAATGGCAATACCTATCACTCTGATATAAGGGAATTATCTGCACATTTTCAAATACCCTTACCCCTGCAGGAAGAGTTTCCACGGCCCCAATTCGAAAAGCCTAAAACGAGAGGAGAAACAAAACAATATAACTGCGGGTTCCAATATCACATCCCTATAGATACATTTTTTAAAATCAGTGTTGGGCATTTCAGGTCCATTAGCTACAAATCCAGACCAAGGTTTTGTTTCTACCAACCAGCTGAGTACTCTGTGACTGTGGCTCTTCATACTCAGCTGGTTGGTAGAAACAAAACCTTGGTCAGGATTTGTAGCTAATGGACCTGAAATGCTCAACACTGTGTAAAATGATGTGCTTTAGAATGAAAGCTTGGCATGGAATATAAGCACGCACTAGCAGAAACTACATTCCTTTCAGTGATGCACTACTTTAGCTAAACCTTAATACTTGCAAATTTATATTAACCCTGATCGTTCAGCAGGTTATTTCCACCTCTAGTCTTGCCGCTTATGTCCAGTCAATAGATTTAAGTGCTTCCTCTGTATTTTAATTGTCACATTTATCCAAAGCTTGCAAGTGCAGAGCTGCCTGCTTTGGGGAGTGATTACAGTACTGCGTGCTGGGGATATGCTGTGCAAATGATGGCGTGTTAAAACACGCAATGGATAATGTAGAAAATAATGATAAAGAGCGATAGGCGGACGATCATTTCACAAGCAGCCTGTCTCGAGATGGGGAGATCATGTCGCAAGCCGCCAGTTAAAGGGGCCGTCGCCACAGCGGCCGGGAGCACGGCGGCCATTTTACTCCGATGCCTACTGACTCCATTTTAACACTCACAATGGAGAAAACGCTCTCCAAATATTAGGCGAGCAGATGCCAGACTACAATCTGACATACCACAAACATACCGAAAAAGCAGACCTGTGTTTAGCTGTAAATCATCCCGCAAGGGGTTTCCGTCCAGGACTGGCTAATGTTAGGAAAAACTGTTTTGGTAGTAGATGCAAATAACATGTCCGGGACATATAGGAAACGTGCCCTGCAGCCCTTGTTTGCTATAAACTCCGTTATACGTTAACTAAGTATACCTTTGGCAGCAAAGATGTACGCAACACGGGGAAGGGGAGGGGGCAACCGTCTATAGCCGGCTATCCAGCAGCGAACCGCTCCTTAGTCTATTAATAGGGTTAATTTGAGACAATTTTGCTGGCTTTTTTGCCTTAAGGAGCAGGAGAGGAGACCTGCGATTTATTATCGCCCAAAGAATGAAAAAACGCACTGGGGGATCCTGAAAACAAAGTACTCATCACGACCCCCCACAAAAAGCAAGAAACCCAGGGGCAGGATCCCTGGATACGTTACCTGTGCCGAAGCCTCGGTTGTCCATGTTAACTGCCGAGGACTTGGTGCTGGGCTTGAGGATCTCCCGTCTCAGTCGCGATGGGGAGAACACCGTCGGTCCGCAGAGGGCTGTACCTCGCAGGTCCGCTCGGGTTACTTGTCTCCGGATTGGAGCTCAATCCCTGCGCTCTCCTGACGTCTCCGCCGCGGTCAAAACGGCTCAAAACAAAAGGCCCTTTAGCTCCCAATCCTCAGAAAGACGTCTTAAAATATTTGTTTAGGTACAAAGGACAAGAATATTTTTTCAGTGGTCTATCAAGAGGTTAATAATGCACTTGGTGACCTTCTTGTACGATACCAGAAAGCATCCACTAGCAGCGACAAGAACGAAATAAAATAACTTCAACAAATGATTATTTGCATAAATACATATTTAACACGGGCCATCACAAGCAGCGAACGTAGGTTACGTTTCGTACCAATTCACGTTGGATTCGCAGCGTCCCCGCCGCATTACATAGACCCGCCTCAATGACCCGATATGTAAAATTGATTGGACGTCTCCGGGAATGACATTTACCGAGAGCCAGTTAGATCGGATTATACCGGAAGTGCAGTCAAGGTTACAGCAATGGGAGTCAAAATAGAAATTTTCCGGGTATGTATATGAAATAATTTTATCATTTATATATAACCTTTGTAAATTTTCAATTTATACACAGACAGAAGAAACATAAACGAATGACATAATAATATGCATATGTCGCCACAGTTTATGGAGATCAGTTTATACAGTTTATGACCGCTAGAATTGCTATCCATAACCGTGTGGTTGCTGGTCACGTAACGACTAACACCGGTTAAGTTACTAATTGTTCTGTAAAATTATAAAGTTTTATAATAATTGCATAAAGTTTCATAAAGTTTATCCAACTAAAATGTAATATTTTATTTTGAAAATATTGTATATTTTTCATTATGGAAATATATTATATTGTATAATTATACAATATTTCCAAAATAAAGTATTAAATCTGACAACTTCATTGAAAGTGACCTGTGGGTGTTGACAACGCGGGTTTCTCACTAGATGATGCTGTACCTGTCATTTCCCGTGACCATGTTCTGGATCTCAAATCAGGCAGAGTACTTCGAGGAGTATGTGGTGAAAAGGAAGGTGTGTATGACGTCAGTCTTCCACCTTTCCGTTTTATATTCTGGACTGATGTGTTTCCCATCTTGAGTGGTGTGCTTCATGTCTAATATTGCTGTTACTTTGAAGCATTCTCTCTAGGAGTCTGTAATTAACTTCTCAACATCTGTGTTATACACTGCAATGAATCATATTTTTGTTCACATTTTTAGTGTTACAATTGAAAAGGTTGCTACTGGATGGTAGTGAGGCACTGTGACGGGTTTATTCAGTAGATCGCACAGGTGCTTTGCACCTCCTGTGTTCAATGTTCAAATCCTGCCCCCACACTGTATGTGTGAATTCTGCACGGTCTCCCTGTGTCGCATGTGTTTCTTCAGACACTCTTATGACATGCAGTTAGGTGAATTAGCATCATTAAATTGCCCATAGTGTGGGTGTTAGTATATGTGCTGTCAAGAGCATAGACCCCTGCCTTGTGCCTTAAACTGCAAGGGACTGATATTTAGCATAAAATAACAGAGATATTCTGAGTCAATTTCACCTGTGCACTGAATGTAATATGTTTGATAGGCTGAGGAATATCCTTATTTTCA
This sequence comes from Mormyrus hasselquistii, assembly GCA_026779605.1. Lineage (NCBI taxonomy): Eukaryota > Metazoa > Chordata > Actinopteri > Osteoglossiformes > Mormyridae > Mormyrus > Mormyrus hasselquistii. The sequence goes on from JAODKE010000050.1 coordinate 16,020,078, forward strand.
TGTTTTTTTTCCCCTTGAAAATCACTGTCTGGTCCTGCCATCATCCTGAAGAGGGAGATCTACCCACCGGACGAGGAAATCAGGGTAAATGTTTAACAGTGAAACAGTTTAACATGTTTACCTGGGCACGTAAAGCTTTTTCTGTGTCACATACACGATTGATGGATAGAGATGATAAACATGGATTGTCTTTCTTACGGGTAGAATGAATTCCCTGAGTAATACAGATGGGGAGGGTAGTAATATCACAAAGAAATGCATTGTATAAAGAGGCTGAAAGTCTGGCAGCTGGGCTGTGGAGTGGGAAAGGGCTGACTGGGTCTGTTTTGGGAGAACAGAGGAAGGAGCTGGAGGCCTTTAAGGAGCGCATGCGAGAGCGCAGGGAGCAGCGGCTGCTGAAGCAGGCGGGACTGGCAACCGAAGAGTGAGGAGGAGGCGGAGGAAGCTGAAGAGGGAGGCCTGCCTGCTTTATGGAGCTTGAAGGTCATCAGGGGAGGGACTGAGGACAGAGAAATGAGGCGTCAGGTCCTGGTACACTGGTGCCAAAAAGATCCCCCGAATAATGGATGTTTTAATGGACATGGCAACCCTCATCCCTTGTACATTTTGTACTTCTGGTGTATGTTATATTTTGATTATTTTTTAAAATTGAAACCTATGTGGTCTTGAAACCATATATATGATATAAAGTTATTTTCTGTTTTTTTTCCTCCTTTTTTTAAGGTGGTGGTGTAAAAATTAAAATTGTGAATTGTGAAAAGTGTGCCATGTTTTCACCAGAATGTATCTGCATCCTTACTGTGATTTAAATGTTTTCATTAAGAAATCGAAGGGAAATTATTTTCATTACAGTTATACAGCTGATAGACTGGGTATAGGTACACAGAATCTGTCCAGATAATTTAAGTGTCATTCTGTAGGGGCTTTATTATTGCACAAAATTTTGGTGCTGTTAGACAGTGTCGTACTGCTTCATGCTTATAAGGAGTTTGTCTTAGCATGGTGCTTGCAGTGACATATAACAACCAGAGAACAGGGGGCTGTATTATGAAACTGCATTGCTGGTTTAGCCGGATAACTTGTCAGATTTAAGTTACCCCAGTTTAAACTGACTCCGTCTTTGTTCACTTACATTTAGCCCAGACTACCTTAAATCCAACAAGTTATCCGACTAAGCGCATCTCTAGAGCACAGATGGGTTAAAGATGCAAACAGTCGAATTATTAACAGTGTTAAATGTGCTGTATGTGGTGTGGTGCTGGATACCACCAATGTCGAGTATCATTACTTAATTGATTTTGGGGCTTAGTGAGACTTGGGAGTCTCTGGATATAGTGCTCAGTTGCTGGGGGATTATTTGGTCAACTTGGTCCAAATTACCATCTGGATCTTCTGCAAAGTGTGGCTGCTGATTGGCAGCTTTAAACTAAATTGCAACATTAGGAGGGACTTTATTTCATGAATAATCATAGCCAAGAATCACTCATGGGCATGCAGCTGGAGAATACCTCTTCATATATGAAGCGTAGAAGCGCCTTCGCATGTATGTATGTCCCTTCGGATTGGTAAGGCGTGTAATGCGGGAGGGGTTTGCAAACCGCAATTTGTCTCCGCTTAAAGTGATGCGATCCACAATGAAGAAAACCCTGCAGGCTACAGTGCAGTGGAGAAAGACGTTCAAGTACAGGAAGATGGTCAGCGCCACCCCTATATTGTCTATATATTGTGCGTTTTTTCTGTTCGTCTTTGCAGCAGCACCCTTGTCTCTATTTCAGATTTCTCCCTAGGGAGACAAATAAATGAACTTGAACTTGGACTTGAACTTGAACCTCTGGTGTCCTAGGGTACTGCATGCTGTTCTCTCTCTTTCCTTGATGTCGCCTGCCAGCTCATATAAACACCCTGTCCTACCTTTTAACAATCTTGGACACTTTTCCTTGCATTAGTCACGTTGTGCAGCTGGTGTAATAGTAGAGAATTACAGACTGGCTGGGTGGGTGGTCCTGAAGATTGGGATGCAAACAGCTGGGCTTGTGGGACTAAACCACAGCGAAGGAGCAAAGTGTCCCTCTGCATGAGCACGTAGACTTGATGAAATCAGATGGAAAGTTTATGTATTTTATTGGCATGGAGCAGGTCAGCTCAGCAGCCATCTTGATAAAATCTCTGTTCTGTTTTTCTGTCAGTCCAATCCAGAAATTCTCAGGAACACTGCCATCTACCAGTTTTTATGTTCCTGCAAACAGTGTAGGAGGCAGAGAAAACCTCACCTATTCTCAGGCTTATTTTTGTATGGCCTGCAAAGTCAGTTGATGGATGACAGACTGGATGCTACAGCTGAAAGGATGAAGGTGGAATATCTGATCAGGGTAGGACAGACACAGTTGGATGCTCACAGTGTGGTGCAGAGCCTGTATGAAGGATATCTTGACTCCATATGCATGCAAATACATAATATTTAACTAGCTAAATGCACCCTTCAGAAAACAGTGCAATGTAAGCCACCTTACTGTGAAATAGGAAACTACATCAATATAGGCCTTTGAAATTTAGATACAAGTTACTCTTTTGGAGGCCCTAGCCTGGAATTACAGCTGCCAAACACAATGATTGTGATGGTGTGAGGATACCACCTGCTTATCTTTTTGTCTGACCCGCATTAAACCAGATGAAGGGCTCACCCTCTATTTAGGACAGGACAGATTGATGAGACTGGGTCACTTACAAAATAGGTAATCAAAGAAGATACATGTGCTCAAAATGACCAGTGACGATTAAAGTAATTTCAGTCTTTTAGGCTGATGCTTTTAATAACACTGACTCATTTAAAGAGTTGGATATTATATTAGTGTAATTCAAGCATCCTACTTCAAAATGATTCAGCTGGATGCCTGCTGTGATCTAAGGGATACAGCACAGAGAAGAGATCACTGTCATGAAGCAGTCATGGTTTTAAAGGGTAAATGACTGGTGGGGGATATACATAAGCAGTACATCCCATACCACAAAAGGGTTTTCTCAGCTGGCAACTGGGAATCAACGTGAAATTCAATGCTTAGCAAATTATAATCGTTTCAAGAATATGCTTTTAAAAATGCAAATATGAGAAATATTTCTTTAAAAAATTTTGGAAAATATTTGTATAAAAAGCAAAATCCCCGAAATATACCATACAGAGCAGAGGGAAATTTCTGTAAAAGAGAAGAAAGATGAGGCAGAGAGGGATCATGGTCTGGAATTCCAGTGGTTGAAGGCAGGTGATTGTATCAGTGTCTGAATCAAGACGAGACGTGCTGCAATCTGGATATCCGGGTCTAATCATTCATCTGTTAGGTCCAAGAGTGATACACAGAAGGGATAACACTATGACTATTATTTAAATTTAAGAATTATATAAATGCATAGTTTCCTACTATTATGCATACTAAACAACAGAAGCTTTAAAAATTAGTTAAAAATCTCTCATATAAGTAGGAGGTTACATATTTAAAATACAGGAGATAAATTTGCAAAAATGCACAGATATTAATGGGCAGAATCGTTTATTAGTTAATGCTATACGGGGCTATTGAGAGATTATAAAAAAATTATTCTAAAATAACTTCACAGGGAAAAGTGCTGTAATAGTGGTATCAATAACTTATGTAATTAGTATGATGGCTATCACCCACATCGCGGAAGACAAGCTCAGTGACATCACTACCCACCTGGTCCCCGGAAGTGACGTCACCGTGCGGCTACTCATTAACACACTGCAGTGGAAAAAAAAAATTATACGACAACACGGAAGTAGCAAGATGGCTCCAAGTGGCTTGAAGGTAGTGGTAGGAGAAAGTAAGTGACAAGTGATTTAAATGCAAATTATCGTGGCGTCCGCTTTATAAATTCGTGCAAAATAAATCGAAAGAGCAATTTCATTTGGGGGCTTTTATTAATTGCAAGCACATTGTTGACGTTGATTACGCGACAGGTGCCTAGCAAAGTGCCTCGGTCAGTACAGCAGTCATGGACTTCCTTATTTGCTTCAAGAGAAGCTTTACTGAAAACGATATCAGCGGCTGATCAAAATGAAGTTTTATTGCAAGTCTTATGGGTTATTATGATTTGTGGTCATGCAAGTTAGTAACACTGTTACTTATTTCTTGGCTGATTTCTGAAGACTTGATGGTGTACAGCGCATTTGATTAAGCACTGGGTGTTGTCCAACCGGTATATTTTTGTGAGCCAATGCATCTCTTGTCCTGTACAAAATTACACACACCATGTCAGTTATGTCATATTCAAATAACGTGTGGCAGTTTCCTAGATTACCATAAAATCTTCCTGTCTTATTTCACAGTTTAAATTTGCAATTAATAATGTTTTGTTAAACATTGTCGGCCATTTATTTAAACTCCTTTTTGGCAATGGCAGTCTACACTTTAGTTCTAGTGGAGGACAGATAGAATCTGGAATGTGCAGAAGTGTTGAAGCTTGTGTCTAATTTATACTATTTTCCCTGTTAACTGATGTGTGCAATACTTATTTAACTTTCTGTGTATACTCTGCATTTCAAAACATTTTGTTTATAGGGCATTTATAAGTTTAGTAACGAGTGTTTTTTTTTCTTTTGCTGACTCACTATTAAATTTCTCCATGTTTTGCTGTCAGAGTTCAGAAAGTCAGTTTTGTTTTGCACACTGATATATTGGCAAAACCTTCTAAACGTTTTTCCGTCACATGCCAGTTAAGCTGGCAGTAGAAGGCCCTTGATCTGACGGAAAACCCTTTCCAGTTTCTCTAAAGACCCATTTGTAAGCACTGTAGAAAACCACAGTTAATGACTTACTAATGCAAGCTTTGTGTAGTTAGTTCACATATTGCTTTCCCCTTTTTTATGTTTGTTCTTTTATATGTTTTTCGGTCACATGTATTTGATTGTGATGGTGTGGTTGATTAGGGTTTATTTTTAAAGGGTGTCAAATGTTGGGCTGCGTTGTTAAAAAGGACTTGCAAAACCAAACACCCACTGTGCACTGAAGACTTTATGGAAAGTTTTTTTCTCTTTCTTTCTTAAGGTCATACTTAACGCTATGAGTGTTTCACAAGGTCGTTGTCTCCTGCTGACATTTCTCATTGTTTTGTAATTTGGTTTGTTTCGCATCATGAAAATTTATACCAAATTACCGAAACAGTTTTGATTGGGTCCAAACTATGTCTATCCTGCAAACTCCTGCCGGTCTGATTGGACGTTTCCCTCTTTGGAATCCTCATCTCTGACTTTGTGCATTGTCCCCTATTAGTTTCTCTAGGCTGAACAACCAACCCACATCTCTGAAGCTCTCAAAACTCCCCTCCATTGCTCCTTTTTCTAAACCTGCGTGTCCTATGCAGGGTTACTATTACAAACCCAAAGCAAACCAAACACTTACCTTAGACTACCCCACCGCAAACCCCCCCCCAAAAAAAAAAATCTCAGCTCCCCTCTGAGAAGTGGTCGAACATTTTGGTGTGTTTTTTTTTTTCTGGATATGGTAAAGCTTTCATAGCTTCTCTATTACCTGCTACGCATTTTGTCACACCGATTAACCGGCTACAGTGTTTTTGTTTGTCTCATAAGCATTTGATTTTACATAAAATGACCCATAAAACAATATGGTTACTGGTGCTGTATCTATTAATAGATGAGCTGAGTTAAGATGGTGGTGTTTTGCAGTATGATTTATATGTTTATTAACCACAATTACAGAGAGTCCAAAAAAGGTAGAATCCAAGGCATAGATCTGTTGAAATTTTGGGAAAGATGAAGCATTTAAGTCAGCAACTCAAAGATGGTACTACAGCGAGGAGACAGCAGGTGGCCGCCCTCTGCTTTTATTGCGGCTCTTATTCAGCTTTAAAGTGGGACTTCGGGGTTCATGACCTCATTCTCCTTGACAGAAATCCTGAATGGAGTGATCAAAAGCGTGAAGAAGGACGGGGAATGGAAGGTAAGAAGAGTTTCTGCAGTTTGGCCGTGCCGCCAGATTTACTCGTCGCGTGCCTGGGTCATGAATGCCGTGTCTGTTCTTTGCTTCCGCCGCTCAGTATCATTTATTGAAAGAGGAATCAAAGTGATTTCAAAGGAAGAGGCAACCAGTGCAGTGAAGGGGACGAAAGGTGAATGAGCAGGAGGCCGGTTTGTGTGGCTGAAATCGGAGTCTCCCTCTCGCTCCCCCTCCAGGTGTTGATTGTAGACCACATAAGCATGCGCATCCTGTCGTCTTGTTGCAAGATGTCTGACATCATGGCAGAGGGGGTCACAAGTGAGTGGGGCTCCTGGGGGTGTGTCTGCGTCGTTCTGTCTCATTTAGTTTGTGGTGAAATTTCAATTTGTTACAGGCAGTTGATTGTTTTAAATGTGGAACGATTAAATTTTACTTGACATTTTTAGCTGTTTGGCTTTATTTTTTAGGAGACTTCATGTTTAATCGTTTTGCATTTTAGAACCGCTGAGGTAAACGGTTAATCAGGGCTATTTAAATCACAGTCCTCCAGGGTTGAGCACTGCTGGTTTTCCAGCCTTCCATTACCTGTGAGCCAGGTGTGAAAGCTCTGGCCAATCAGGATCAGTAATTATTAAACTAACTACCTGGAAGAACTGAAAACAAGGCCTGGATTTGGAACCGAGGTCGGGGATTTGAAGAACCCTGTTCTAGTGGGTGTGGTATTTCTGTGGGTGGTCGTCAGTTGTGTTTGGTGTCTCCCATGCTGGGTCTGGTGGCCATGAGAATGTGGAGGGGCTGTTTGTATACTGGGTGTGACGAGCTACCGACTGAGGCGTCACTTCGCGTTTTGCAGTTGTGGAGGACATCAGCAAGCGGCGGGAGCCCATCTCCAGCCTGGAAGCCATCTACCTCATCTCCCCTGTGGAAAAGGTAAGATAGAAGAGAACTCGACCCTGTCAGGCAGCCACAATTGGCAGTGGTGTCTTAACGGTTAGGAAGCACACTTGTTTAAAGGTTGCTGGTTCGAATCCCAGACCATCAAGGCACCGCTGAGGTACCCTGAGCAAGGTACCGCCCCCAAGCACTGCTCCCCAGG
>JAODKE010000050.1:16027239-16041218 GCA_026779605.1 Mormyrus hasselquistii
TGGTTCGAATCCCAGACCATCAAGGCACCGCTGAGGTACCCTGAGCAAGGTACCGCCCCCAAGCACTGCTCCCCAGGTGCTGAATTAGCTGCCCCCTGCTATGTCACTTTGGCACATATGGGTTAAATGCAGAGGACACATTTCGTTGTTGTGCGCTGTGGTGTGTCAACAATGACCACTGATCACCAAATTCAAAATTCAATTGCTGATTAATACACCAACTGTCTTTATGTCGGTTATTTATAGATGGTACACAATAGCGAGCAAAAAGTACTGTACTGTTCGTTGTGTATTGTTACTAACACTAAAAGCTTCTCCCTCTCTATGCTCTGTGTTCCAATTTTTCCCTGATGCAGTCGGTTAATTCTCTCATCGACGACTTCAAGGAAAAGGCCTTTACCTACAAAGCAGCTCACGTTTTCTTCACTGACAGTAAGAAATGTCCTGCTGTCTTTATAGGTTGATCTATAATCAGGGATGCACTTAGCTGGCAATTTGTCGTAGCAGCACAAATGCGCATTTGTTGTGCATGTGCATTCGTGCCGTTATCACAAATCACTGCGCAGTTTAGCATCTATACTACAAAAGAAGTATAAATTAGCCACATAAAGGTTGAAATGCACAGTGATTTCTTGTCATAATTGCTACGACAGGAAATATCACTTTTATAAGGTGAATGTGTACTTGCGTACCAGTTATGTACAGCCCTGTCTGTAATACAGGAAAAGCCTGTTTTTAATCCCTTGATGCACATGTGTTTTTGTGTGTCGTCCAGTTTGTCCAGATGCCCTTTTCACTAAGATCGGGAGATCCAGGGTGGCACGAGCTATTAAAACCTTGAAGGAGATCAATGTCGCCTTCCTGCCGTACGAGTCGCAGGTTGGTATCAGTGTCGGTCGGAGTCAGTTTCACAGCAGTCTGTCATTGGTCAGATTTTGTTGACTCCTCCTCCTGACCCCGCCCTCCTCTTCCTGCAGGTGTTCTCATTAGATGATCCCAGCTCTTTCCATCTGTTCTACGGAAAAGTACCTGCAGAGGAGCGGACCAAGAGGCTGGAGGCGCTGGCTGAACAGATCGCCACGCTCTGCGACACGCTGAAGGAGTATCCCGCCATCCGCTACCGCCAGTAAGGGCCTCGCGCGATCATGCCCCCGTAGCGACAGTTATCGCGACGACATGGCCGCTTGCACTGTGTCATCAGAGTCATTAGCCGGTGCTAATTCTGCGTGCCTCGTAAGTGTGTGTAAAGATGTCTGTTCTGTGCCTCAGTGGCCCGGAGGAGAACGCCACACTAGCTGAGATGGTGCACGATCGACTGATTGCCCACAAAGCCGATAATCCCAGCATGGGGGAGGTAAGCACTGTGCCTCCACCACAGCCCCAAACAAAACACATTTCACACTATAATTAATTAACTGTGAATGGAAATATATTTATCCAGTAGTTTATTAGAAGCCTTTACTGTTTGTGCATGCAGTTGGGTGCATCCTGTATGCATCCTTGTTTAAAAATGGGACAGTAGTTTGCCTCCTGGAGCTTGAAGCAGCAGTGTGCTTTGGTCACAGGCATTCTCCCCCCGCCCACAACTGCCATACCAGCTCCTTTGAGGTTTAATTTGGTACCAGGCCATTCAGACAGTTAAGATGATTTATTTGACACTGAAGAATACTTCGCTCTTCTCCCAGTATCTGTTTTCGCCAGTGTTTTCGAACCCAGTCCTCAGGGACCGCCCACGGTTCCAGCTTACAGCTGGACTGCTGGGTGGGAGCAAAAACCTGGCCCGTCTTTGGGTCCCTGTGGACCGGGTCAGGAAACATCGCTCTAAGGCTCTAAGCTGTTGTTTTCTTCCTCCCTTCCTGTGTTTTCTTCTCTCTCTCTCGCTTTTATCTCCAGTTCTCCTCTTTTGTGATTGGCTGAAAAGCTTCCTCTCTCGGATGGATCTCCCAAGGCATGTAATCCTTCTTTCCTGTGTCTCCTCCATGTGCTCTCTTTTCCCCCCCCGCTCTGATCCTACCCGCCACGGATCACCAAAGCTTCTGGATTGCTTGTGCTCAGCTGTGCGGGACCATAGTGGAGTCGACTGTATGTAATAAACAAATAAACATAAGGATGTGTTGAATTTATGTAGATCACTAACTTTTGTGCGTCACAATACGCATCTTATTAATATTTTAGGCACGCTACTAAACTGCTTACCAAACTGTGGGCGCAAGTAAACATCCGTACGGTCCTGGAAAGCCGGCATCCGGACAAATGTTTTGCCCATCGTCTAAAGCCCTGGTGATGATTGTGCATCTGCCATATAATCGCTAAGAGATTGTGACGTTATCGTGACAGCCCTAGCAATATCTAAAATATTATAGGCCTAAAATCATATGTCATAATCGCTCTTTGTGCGTAGCCTAAGCCTACTGTCTTTGCAAAGGCGATAATCACAGGTAATTACTGTTAAATGCCGATACCGGGTTAACTGTCTGATATGGTCGATTAGCGATAACAGGATCATATCGCCCAGTTCTGATATTTATAACTGAAGAAGTCAGAAGGTCCATAGGATTGGGTTTTGTGTTTTGCAGGGCGTGGACAAAGCTCGCTCTCAGCTCCTGATTGTCAATCGTGGGTTTGACCCCGTGTCGCCCATCCTGCATGAGTTGACCTTCCAGGCCATGGCCTATGACCTTTTGGACATTCAGCAGGACATCTACAAGTGAGCTCCTGCCATGCGTCCTTGTACCTCTGCAGCAGCAGTACATCTGCTGTACATCCTTGCTGTACATAATTACACCTTGCACACTTTGCATTGTGCAGCACATAAAAGCATAGTTCACATCTCACACTTAATCTACAGCAGAAACTTTTAGCAAACCTTAAATTTAGTTCACGTCATAAGTACTGGGGCAGCGTTTGTGTCTGATCAGTGACGGTTCACTACATCACTATCTTGTGTAATTATTCACGTCTCAGGTACCAGACCACTGGGCTTGGGGATTCCCTTGAAAAAGAGGTCCTCCTGGATGAGGATGATGATCTCTGGGTCCAGCTGAGGCACATGCACATTGCTGATGTCACAAAGTAGGAACCACACTCCCGTGCAGATGTAGTCCCTAAGTGTGTCTTGATGTTTTGGTGACATCACTCTTTGCAATATCAATTCCACAGACAGACATAATTTTCGGTTAACGTGGGTCTCAAGTGTTCTGATCACTGTCTTCCTTTGAGATAGGAAGGTGATAGAACTCTTACGGACCTTCTGTGAAAGTAAGAGAATGTCCACTGACAAGGTAAAGCCACTCTGCACTCAGGCTGATGTTTTTAAATCAGAGCTAGATAAGATTTTAACAATTCTGAGCTGTTAGTTAATTTCTCCCCAAATGAGCTCGATGGGCCGAATGGCCTCCTCGTTTGTTAGTTTATTTATTATGTTCTTATTTACCCCACTAGGCCAACATCAAGGACCTCTCTCAGATGGTCAAGAAGATGCCTCAGTACCAGAAAGAACTCAGCCTGGTAAGTCATTGCTTCATGCTTTCTTCCCACTTCTGTGTCCCTAGTTCTGTCCATTTTGGCTGCTGGTTGACAGATCGTCACATAGTCACCACTTATTGTGATTCTTCGTGTTTGACTCAAACTCTGTTATCCTCTACTGCAGTATTCCACCCATCTTCACCTAGCTGAGGCCTGCATGAAGAAGTTCAAAGTCAACGTGGACAAGCTCTGTGAAGTCGAACAGGTCAGAGCTATGATTTTTTGAATTTGAATTGATCAGCCCAGCTTAGCTACTTAAAGACGTTCCCACAAACTCTGACTAATCAGCACCCTTCACACCACCCCCCGTGGTTTCCGGTGTCTTACATCATTCGTAACCAGCACTGTGCACGCCAACCAACCACAGGGATCATCAGTCACACAGAAGGAATATGACACTCTGACCTGCGCAGGTCAGACGCATATATCATATTCATCAGTGAGAATAAACCACTTAGAGATTTACGGCACGATCACACCACGTGTCCGGATTTGAAGCCCCTTAGAGCACCTCCTGCCAGATGTACAGTACTATGCAAAAGTCTCAGTCAAAAGAAATTATGTTTAAATGATGGCGTCAAGATACACTTTTATGTCAAAGTATGTCAGCGTAGCCGTTTCAAATCCTGTCATCGCTCCAGAATGTGCAGGGACTATCTGATACACCCATGTATTTTTTTGTGGTGATCACTAGCAAACCTTATTTGATTAATCAATACCTCAGTGACTGTCTTTAGAATAATCTAATTAATCAATTAACTAAGCTGGTGGTAAAATTTAACAAACGCATGAAACAGCTGAGATACCCAGATAAATAGCTTGAACCATTTCTTTGACTACGGTACCGTATCTGGATCTTCAGTATGTCTGCAAAGGGGAAGGACCATAGGATGGCTTCATTAAAACATTTCCAGAACGTTCTCTTGTGTGCAGGAAGTGTATGTACCATTTAGGCCCCGTGCACAAATGTGCAAAAAGCCGTCATTTTCGCACAATCCAAATCCATTCTGTTTTGAATGTTATTTTTGCTTGAGCTACTTTTGTGCTGAATGTGTGACATTAGTGGTCATTTCTTCTGTAGCATTGTCAGCCTTGATATAATCTAGGCACAGGTACTGAATTATGTCAACTGCGAATGCCAAAATTCCCTGCAAAACTGGCCAGAGGCAGGGATTAAACAATTGTGTGTGTGTGTGTGTGTGTTGTGTTTTTTTTTTTTTTTATATAAATTCTACCACCCGTCACCATTATCACCCTCACTCGCTGTTCAGGACTTGGCTATGGGAACTGATGCTGAGGGCCAGCCCATCAAGGAAGCCATGACCAGCATTGTTCCCGTGCTGCTGAACAGCGAGATCCATCCGTATGATAAAATCCGTATCATTCTGCTCTACATATTTCACAAGAAGGGTAAGTCTCCATTATGGCTCCAAGCCTTACACAAAAGGAAGGATGTGTCTGTGTTTTTTGCGTTCTTTTGCAAGCAGAACAGTAGACCTCCATGCGTAATACACATACGTGCATCTGCCAAACTCTGCCCATGCAGAATTTGTTGTTCTAAAACTTTGAATTTTCTAAAACTATGAATAATTGGTTTTAATTTGAGAGGTAATATTTATTTTTTTATTTATTTACTAGATGCTTTTATCCAAAGTGACACATTTCTTTTGAAAGAGCAGGGTTAGACAGGGTGAAGGACCTTGCTCAAAGTCCCAATGGTGAAACCTTTCTGTGAACCACAGGATTTGAACAGTTGACCACACATCACCCCAGAAAGTAGACTGAAAAATCAGTCCAGATACACAGCAAGCCATTTCTCATCAAAACGCTTGTTTCAGAATCAGCCATTAGCCTATGGACACCATGACCTGCTTTGCTGTGTGGTTGTCATGGTTATCGGTCTTCACGCAGGCATTGGTGAGGAGAAGGTGAACAAGCTCATCCAGCATGCCAACGTTCAGCAGGACAGCCACATCATCACCAACTTCCAACAGCTGGGTTGCTGCATAGTCTCTGGGGTAAGAGCTCCTCGACATCCAGCACCATCAGTGGAGACAGATTCCAAATCATCGGTCCTGCAGTCCAAAGCTGCTTGATATAAAATGAATGAGTCAGTATTATTAGTTGTTTAATCGGTACATGAATCAGTTATACTTGCATATTGTACTATTATTCAATTATAGTAAGATACTTTTTGCCGGAAACTGTATGATTTGGTGATTCTCCTCTCAATATCTCTCAATATCGAGGCCCTCAAACTCTCTGAAGCTGCTGCTTCTCTCGGAGACATTCTGTAGATGCAGTGAGGAGTGAAGCCCATAGATCTGATCCAAAGCGCAGTTCAAGCTGCAGGTCTCCTCCAGATGTTATAGTAATGTTCAGTAGGGTTCCAGTTGGACTAACCTTGTCTGTTTGGGGCTGGTTCAGGGGCCTAATTCTGGGACAGTGCTGCCTGCGAGGAAAGAGCGTTCGGAGAGTACATATCAGCTCTCCCGGTGGACGCCCGTCATTAAAGACGTGATGGAGGTAGGAAACTGTTCTTTGTCTTATCTGAAAATGCCCTGTAGCTTTCAGTCGGCCTGTTTTTTTTCTGTAGCCCTCATGTGACCTTTTCCTTTTCCCAGAATGCTATTGAAGACAAGCTGGACAGGAAGCTGTGGCCTTTCATCTCAGACCCGGCCCCCATCTCTACCACGCAGACTGCTGTCAGGTGGGTGCTGGTCTTTATGGTTCCACAGGAAGAGGAGCGCCCATGCTGGCCAGCGAAGATTTTTGGGTGCATGTGCGGTTAGGAATTGTGATTGGAGGGCATGTCATTGATGTCAGCAGAGAATAATGTGTGTCTGCTTATGTTGACCTACTGTTTTGCTCCGTCACAGCGCGCGAGTCGGAATCTGGCACAAGAGCAAGCCGGCGGCGGAGTGCCGCAGTGGCCCCCGGCTCATCGTCTTCGTGATTGGGGGCGTGTCGCTCTCAGAGATGCGGAGTGCGTACGAGGTCACGCGCGCCACCGACGGCAAGTGGGAGGTCCTCATCGGTAAGACCGGGCGGTCGACTGTCTAACGATGGGCATGTGTCATGATAAACATCCTGGCTCACGGGCCGCTCACGACTCTCACTTCTGCAGGCTCCACCCACATCATCACGCCCACCACCTTCCTGGACGCCATGAAAAACCTGGACAAACCTTCCCAGTCTTCGTAACCACTCCAACCCCATCCCACCCGTCTGACTACTGCGCCCGACGTTTGTTTTGCTTACCCCAGCACACCAATCGAAAGCCGTCCTGTGAGCGCCTATTCCGGATGAACCACCCCCCCCGCCCCCCGTCGTCCTCCGAGTGAAGTGGAGCTCCGTTCTCCTTCGGCACTGTCAGCCCTGCCGTCTTCAAACGTCGACTGTCACGTTCCACAGTCACAGTCCTGCCACTTCCCACGTTCATCGCCAATTAGCATTTTCAGTTCTGGCATTTCCTATGATTTTTTAAAATTTTTTTTCTTTTCCCCAAAAGTTCCAGCTCAGTCTGCCAAAGCCCTTCAAAAAGATGCGATCAGCACATTGTATCTTCCTCCATTAAATAAACATAACACTTGTGATCTGTGCACTATAGTTGACTGTGGGCTCCACACAATCTGCTGTCAATACTCGCATAGATTCCTGCCAGGTTATTTAGCTATGATTTGCCATTTTTAGAGTCTTACGCATATTGACACGCATCCTGTGCAGTTTAAAGCTATGGCAGATTAATGATTTCTGTATTCTGCTGGATTTGTGTCACTTTGGAGAGGAAGCAGGTTTGATTATATCTCTGGCTTATTGAGGGTCTGTTATTCCCATCCTCACTTTCTGAGCAAATTTATAAAATATTCTGAGCAAAGAATAAAGATCTAAACATCAGATATTAAGTGAAGGTTTCACTTCTTTGAATAAGAGGAGCTTTTTAGCCTCTATTTACTATGTTAGTTGTCTTTAGAATTATGCACTTAAATGGATTATATACAGATTATATTTAAATATATTTGATAAGTGGTTGTGGGACCGTTTCTTATTTTCTGTTGGTTAAAAGTAAAAATGCACATGTATGTTTCTTGCTGTTTTTGCACTGACCTGTTACAATGATCACAATCGGCACATGTGGCATGGATGAAAGTTATCAATGGCATTGTAACTGATTGCATTGAGTAAATGATATCAGCCTTCGGTGTTTGATTGGTCTCCTTTGTGTCACATCTTGGGAGCGTGGAGTGGGAATCCGAGGTTTTTGAGGTAAGGTGCAGGTCCCAGAAAAGGTCCAGCTTTGGCAACCTGAAATGTGCGGAATCATTTTTATCAAAATTGATATGTCAACCAGTCTGACCAGGAATGGAGTAACTTTGCTGGGGGGCCCTAGGCTGGCATGGGTAGGGGGGGCCCTAAGTGGGCGGTTTTTTGGAGCCGAAAGAGAAACGAGGGAATTAAAAATGATGGAGTATCACCAATATGCGCAAGTATTATTCACAATTTTTTCACAATTGCCGGGATCTTCCAAGCCCTAAACCTGGGGAGTAATTACTGCTGTCGAGTTGTCTATCCTGAGCCCTGCTTCTAGAAATGAAAATAACACACATTGCTGTCATTTAAGTGATCGTATTATTTTATATCACTAAGCATAATTTGCAGAAACGTCTTCATGGGGCCCCCAGTTTTCAGGGATCCCAGAAGCTGCCTCCATTTGTGGAAGGGTAAGTCCTCCCCAGAGTATGGAGGCCCAGATGACAGAGCTGCAGATGGAGAAAGTGGGAGTCGTCACAGATGGTAAGCCGGAAGGGTCACGTGTGCTATGTCAGACACGAGAAAGGCCCGGAAGAATGAGGCTGGGCTCCAAAACAGCCAGTGAGGCTATGTTGACTATGTGAGATCCGGGTTGGTTATGCAAATATTTTCATGACTCTCACGACCTGTTTTCTAGTTGCCTATTCAATGCTTAAGATAGGTCACCCACAAATAGTCCAGTGGGTAACCATATCACTCCAAGACCGCTCAGGGGCGGTGACCCAAAACTAAGGCCTAGACTAAAAACAGGAGAAGATCACATGGACCTGGGTTTTTGGCAGGATGGAATTTGCAGGTAATATAGGTGACCACGTTGCATTCAATAAAAACTACATCCACGAAGGCAGGAGGATTATTTAATTTGATTTTGGATTAGTAATACTAATATTCTAATGGGGGGCAGAGAGCGAGAGCCTCTTGTCGAGATAGATTTAGGTCTTAAGCTGTTTTTAAACCACTTCTGGGGTCCTGCCTTGCAGGCTTGCAGTCGAAAGCAAAACATGATCGATGAGGATAAATGCAGCCGTGAATCCGTGCATTTTTCTCATCACTCATGGTTTTGGAATTCAGATTCTGGTTTGACTGGTCTGACAGGAGGACCATTTGTTGCCTTTCAATTTGTTTGTGGTGAGACCAACACTTAGAAGGACCTGGAGAATGACGAGTGTTGAAGCGAAGACAAAAACACAGATGGATGGCAAAGCAATTCATCAGGTTAGTAGACTTTCAACTATTACAAATCTGACACAGCCCAGCACCCTGAGCATATTCAGAAGGTGTTTACGGTGATTATGTGTTTGTACAGGTGTCCTCTCTCATCTCCTGCATTACTTTCTTTTATCACCGATTGTCTCTATTTATTTGTCGTTTCCTTGAAATAATTTTGATCTGAAGTTCCAGACCCTATAAGATATTTTTCCACAGGGAGCAATTTCAGCTTCAGAAGATCAGGACCAGTTCTTCTCTCTGCTCAGTCATGTGCAGAGGAGGGACATGGATGATCAGCGCTGTGTTTTGGACCCCAACAAAAAGACACAAAATGTCACTGTAGACTCAGGTGAGTAACATCCCCTAATAAGGGGTCGTACGTTATGAGCCCTACTGCAGTAATGAATGAAGCCTTTGAGTCTTAAACTGTTTCCCATCCATCCTTCAGATCCTGATATGGATCAGTTTTTTAACCTCGTGGCCGACACTCAGAGATGTCGCCTCGACGACCAGCGTGTGTCCATTGAGATGTTGCCAGGGCTCCGGATGACTTCAAACAGCGTTCAAGATACAGAAGTAAAAATGGTGGCTGGACAGAACCCGAATCAACAGGGAAACGCAGTGAGAATTCATCTAGATCCTTTATGTTATGGATGCACAGTAACCCAACAATAGTAGGCTAATGCAGTTGAGGCATAAAACCTCAAGCAATTTTGTGTAGCTCTTTATGCTGATTATGTACAAAAGCGGCAATTAAGGCATATAGAGTTTGAGGTGAAGTCTTACAGAGGACTGAATATAAACTTTAAAATAGCTTGTAATGCTGTTGAGTCAATGAAGGTGATGAGAAACACAATGGTTCAGTGATTAACAGTCTTCGTTTGATTCTTCTACACCAAAGGTCTCTGTTGGCTTGGGGGAGGGTGTGGGACTGCTGCTGGAGAAGTGTTCCCCACCCTCCTGCTCGCCCCTCTCTACTCCAAGCGCGTTATTTGTGCTTTATGAAGTCAGTATCCTGTAGAGTAATGTGGAAAACACCAACCTTGAAAGAATGGCCTAATGGATCAGGCATCTGACTTTGGATCAGAAGATCGAGGGTTTGAGTTCCTTGGTGGTTGGTTTCTTCAAAACTTCCCCCAGGCATCTAGTTAATGTAGTCTTCCATTCATTGGCAGAATCGAAATATATGAAAATTTGTAAACTTAATCCCTCGGTTGAGGGCTTGTTTTCTTGTTGAGATTCCAGCCCATATGGGGGTATGTCTGCAGCTCATGCAGTATCCTGCGCTACCATTCACTATATAAATGTGACTCAGTATTGGGGAAAATGGATGAATGTAACCATGATAGATCTGTACACAAACGTGTAAACATTTTTTAGCACTTAGGACTATCTGGAACTGCATCCTGCACCCTGAATGAGCAAAAATCATTGTTGCTGCTCAATTAGATGACACATTTATTATTTTACCCTTTGTCTCTGGTTCTGAAAGTCCGATGGCCAATTCATATTGGTGTCAGTGATGAGGGAATCCTTCTTTTATTGTGCTTGCCAAGAATAATGAGCCCTTCAGCGTGTTATATGATATACGCAGCATTAAAAGTGCTGAGAAGAGGCTCATTTGGCCTGGCGAAGTACAGTACAGTACTTCCTGACATTAATCTGTCAACCTCTCATTTGCAATGTGTGGCGTCTGCCCAGTGAACTGGTGGGTGAAGTTTTCCACATATCTGCTTACCTGGGAATAAGTCCATGGCAGTAAACATAAAAAATTCACAAGTAATAACTAAAGTTCGGCACGTTCCTTCAGACTCAGAAGGTATTGATGGTGACGTTTTAGAGGTTTTTAAAAGTCATCAGGTCAAGTAGACTGCGGAGCCAGCAGAGAATACTGACACGTCATTGTGCTTCATGTGTTCTCCAGGGTCCTGTGAAGGTTGGGCCAGGGTGTTCCCCTCACAACCTGATAACCTTTGGGTCTCCAATTATCTCCAAGAAGGCCCATTCCACACCTGCCCTCGCCTGTCAGGTCCAGCCTGGATCTGTGTCCTCCAAGCAAACCACTCAGGCATCAGCCTCCGATGTGCCCAAACAAAAGAAAACAAAAGAACAAAATAAGGTCATTCGCCTCGTTCAGTTCTACAATGTGTCTTAGAGAATTTCATCAATAATAGGTTCAATGAAAATCGTTTTTTTCCTCATTGGTCAGCAGATTATTATTCACTTTTTTTATATTTGCTCTGGGAAATAACCATTTAACATCAAGAACTCTAATGATCTCTACTTGATCAAACAGGCGGCATTCTCACATTTAGAGGAGCAGGAAGAATTCTTTTCTCTGCTCAGTCATGTTCAGAGGAAGAACATGGATGATCAGCGCTGTGCTTTGGGTCCCAAGAATAACATCCCAAGTGTCTACAAAGACAAAAATGCCAGTCACTCAGGTTTGAACTGTACTTCCTAAGCTAAAAAACAGCCTTGATTTTGTTCAAAAATGTCTAGCAAACATACACATCATACTCAGACCTGCTCTCTAAAATGATTTACAAATTTTGAATCAGTCATCTTATCTGTTCTTATCTTCCCCTTAGATTCAGATATAGACCAGCTTTTTAATCTTGTGACTAATGCGCAAAGAAGTCGTCTTGATGATCAGCGCGTCTCCATCGAAATGACGCCAAGTCTGCATGTAGGCACAGGTAGTGATCAGAACGGACAAATGAAAATGGCAACTGGACAGACAGCAAATCAACTCAACAGCATGGTGAGAATGCATGCAGATTCCCAACTTTACGCTTTAAGTAAGAGAACATAGCATCTCTATTGACCTATAGTTTATAGTTGCTGGATTAAATGATTGCGTAACTTCAGTGGAGAATGATTCTGATTGGCTGTTCCTATTAAGTATACTAATTTGTCCCTGGATCTGTATCTTGTCAAGCAGCAAGTGATTTCAGATTCTGTGGAGCAAGACCAGTTCTTCTCTCTGCTCAGTCATGTACAGAGGGAAAACATGGATGATCAGCGCTGTGTTTTGAACCCAAACAAGAAGATCCCAAGTACCCCCAAAGACAAAAATACTGCTCATACAGGTCAATGCAAAACACTCATATATTTTTGCTACCTGCCATATTATTTTCTTTAATTAGGTTCATGATGAAATATTTGGATTAATCTAAGACATCTTTTCTTCCTTTCATATTTTAGATTCTGATCTCGAGCAGCTTTTGAATATAGTGGCCACCACGCAGAGATGTCGCCTTGACGACCAGCGTGTGTCCATTAAGAAAACACCAGGCCTCCATGTGGCTGCTGCTAGTGATCAGGATGGACAAATGAAAACAGCAGCGGGACAGAAACCACACCAGCCTGTCAGTATGGTGAGAATTTCTGTGGATCCCTAAAATTAGGCCCGGGACCCTTGGCTACTGTGGGGCTGCTACTGCAAGTGCCATCTTCCTACATTATTGGCCTTGAGAATGGATATCAATAATAAAATGTTTGATTTAGAAAAGTTGGAAAAGACCATAAAGGTGACTAGTTTTAACCATCAAACAGTCACGTTATTTTTGTTTAAGCTCTTTGGAATCCAGGGAGCGCAAAGCTCCCGTGCTTCTTCACCTAATTTTCGTTATCTTATCGACATGATATGATTAAAGCTCACACTTGCTATCTGCTCTGACTACACACGACACATATAGCCTCCACTTTCTCCTTTAGTAGCATGTACAGACGCACCTCTACTTAGGAACCTTCAACTTACGAACAAAGAGGACTGTAAGTCCAGATTGTCTTAGTTGGCCTCCTGTTTCCTGTCCACAACATAATTTTTTTTTCTGCATGCCAGTTCCGCCAAGTACGACTTGGGGCCGCTACTCACGCCGTGCAGCAGCATAGAGTGCGTACTCCCAGCATCCCAGTTCTTTGTACTTGCATATACCCTTAAAAGGATGTTGAATAACGACTTATGAACATTTCAAATTATGAATGGCCGTTAGGAACATATATCATTCGTAAGTAGAGGAGCATCTGTACTTGAAAAAAAATTGTTAAAATAATTAGTATCCATATATTTTTTCATGCATATAGTATATAGAGATTAAAGTAAAGTGACTGGTGTCATTCAACTAATTTTGCTGATATGGTGTAAGTCTGACTATCATCTGATTGTTTAACTGTCTAATTTTGCTAAGAACCGCTTACCTCATGCATGACAAATTTTCGCCACTCTGACTCCCCAGATTATGCGTCGCTGCCGCTTGTCTCGCGCAGGCAGCGTGGCTGTTCTAACTAGTTGACATGAGTACCAAAATGAAAATCAATACTTTCCGCAGCTGTGACGATACTGATTGTAATTATTGGATAAAAGAATATTTAGACTCAAATGCAAATAATTCTGATTAGCTCTCCCCATTTAATAACTGAAGATGTGATTGGACAATGTGTTTCCTCTCCATCAGAGGGCGATCTCAGATTCTATGGAGCAAGACCAGTTCTTCTCTCTGCTCAGTCATGTACAGAGGGGAAACATGGATGATCAGCGCTGTGTTTTGGACCCAAACAAGAAGAACCCAAGTACCCCCAAAGACAAAAAAACTGGCCAAACAGGTCCGTACTAGACCCCCACTAGACCTCTCCGTCATAGTAGCACAACTAATAGGATTTTCCAAATGCAAAAATCACAGTTGTACACCTCAGTTCTTTACTTACCTTTACTTGCTAGTATTATTAATTTCCTGGTTGTTAATAAATCATTTAATGTTCATTCTAGATTCTGATATCGAGCAGCTTTTGAATCTAGTGGCCACCACGCAGAGATGTCGCCTTGACGACCAGCGTGTGTCCATTAAGAAATCCCCAGGCCTCCATGTGGCCGCTGGTAGTGATCAGGATGGACAAATGAAAACAGCAGCGGGACAGAAACCAAACCAGCT
>JAODKE010000050.1:16061650-16072152 GCA_026779605.1 Mormyrus hasselquistii
CTTGCCCCCGCCCCGCCCGCCACGCTCGGCCGCCGGGGTGGCGCCGCTCCGCCCCCCCCCCCCCCCCCCCCCCCCCCAACATGGTCCTTGATGCTGCCGTTTGGGTGCCCGGTGACTGATCCGGGGTTCCCATGGTTACCTGAGGGGAGCCTTACATCAGCTCGAGTGGCTGTGTCAGCGTTGCACTGTTCCCACGATCTGATCTAATTGCCCTCTTTCGAATGTTATTTTCCATGATTAATGCATGGCCTGCTTCAGCTAATTCCCTCTTTTTCTGTGATCCTGCCATGCTTCATGTAGACTGGCTGTTAGTTTGCCGATAGATACGACGTGATGCTCGACTATAAATCAGCATCTATATGTTTCTCCTTAAGTGATGCTCTGCCTCCTGGCTTTTGTATTTTCATGGGGTTTCAAGATCTCAGCTATTGAGAAACCAAGCTTCCAGCGTTTCTGTTTTTTTGCATATGCATATTTATACACAGACCTGTTGGTTTTGCGTTCTGAGCCCCCAGGGATGACGAATAAGGGGAACTGCTGGGAATTAAAACACAGCTGGGCAAACTGGTTCCCTTCTGAAAGTGTGTTCACCCAAAGTACTTCTGTAAAATGCCTGCCACAGTTCATGGATGTAGTATCAGAATAAGGGTTGTGTGATACAAGAGGGCAACAAAAAGCTTTAACCTGCCACAGTGCCAAATAAATGCCTCCCCCCACCTACAGATGACGCCCACGTTTTGGCAGACGTGGAAGGATTTCGAGATCCGGCACGGGAATGAGGACACCATCCGGGAGATGCTGAGGATCAAGCGCAGCGTCCAGGCGACTTACAACACCCAGGTCAACTTCATGTCCTCCCAGATGCTGAAGGCTACGGCCAATGCCACAGGGACAGGTACCCGCCACGACACTGTCGGGCGCTCCCCGGGGCGCGAGCGTCACGTGCTGGCGCTCAGCGACTCAGCCCGGCCTTCTGTCCCCAGTGTCGGACCTCGCCCCCGGCCAGAGCGGTGTGGATGACATGAAGATGCTGGAGCAGAAAGCCCTGCAGCTGGCGGCCGAGGCGCAGCAGGACCAGCCCAAACCCAAAGACAAAATACTCTTTGTCAGGTGAGCACCGGCCCCCTGCTGTGGCTCGCTGGCACCAGGCACTGCTTTGCAAGAATGCCCATCTGAATGCACTTCTGGCTCATATTTGTAGCGGGAGGGAGTACTGCCAACAAAGGCAGGATTAAAAAGCTTGCTCTGATCTCCTGTGTGTGTGTGTGTGTGTGTGTGTGTGTGTGCGCGTTCCTTGTCCACATACCCAGAAGCGACACATCACGGAGCGAGCTGGCAGAACTTGCCAAACAAGCTAACCCCGACGAAATTGACATCGACGATGAGGATGAGGATGGAGGCGAGGAAGGTGACGAGCCAGACGGTGAGCTGATGTCAGACTGTGTGTGTGTGTGTGTGTGTGTGTGTGTGTGTGTGCGCGTTTTCGCACATGTAATTGAACTACATTCTTCCATCCTTGATGAACAGAAGTGCAGCTGGAGCAGAAGACGGTGCCCACTGCTGTGTTCGGCGGACTCAAGGAGGACTGACAAGTTACGTGCTGATGACGTCACAGTGCCCATCCCTCCTGGGCTGGGCTGGGCTTTCATGGTTATGCAATCCGGTTCTGATGTGGGTAAAACCGGTGATGGTTGAATGGGAACAAATGGCTTAACTGTGATATGGGAAATTATATGGTCGAATATTTCTTTCTTTTGTAATTTGTAATATAACTGCGTTTAGAGGCACTGCGGTGAATAAAGACCTTTTCTAAGATGACTTTTGTTTCATGTACATTGTAAGATGCGTGTAGTACCTGTACGTGCCGCTGGGGGCCGTTGTCGCCCTGCGTAACTTACACAGTTGGACCTTAGGAGTTTTTGTTAAATTAAGCTCGTCCTAGGCTGTCATAATAGATCAAACACGGAAAATCAGGCGTTTATTATATCAGTGAGTTAATAATTGGTAACGTTAATAATACAAAAGGATTCTCAACGCCGTGCGGCTAGGTTTTTTAAGGTAGTGGAAAATCCTGTCAAAATAACAACCCAGAAGAAAGGGGGAGCTTGGCCCCTGGAAGAGCCAATCGCTTCCCGCTAAGTGCAGCCGGTACCGCCCTTACAGAAGAACTGGTTTGCAGGCTTCCAGCGGCCGAAGCGTGCAGATGCGGGAGTCTCGCAAAGCCTGCGCGGAATAGCTGAGTAAAGGGGAAAGGGGGCGCCGCCAACGTCCGCCCATCAAATGCAATTTCAGGATCAACAAAAGAACAGTCCTGGCGGTGGAAAAGGAATTCGGTTACAGTGTCCATGTGCAGTGTACCGTCAGTGCGAGTCACCCCCTAGGTCCTCTGTCAAAAAACCCCAAGGACACGGAACAGACTATCGCCATCACAAGTAACGTTTCTGTTGTGTCCGGCGTGATTACTGTCGCCTGTGCCATTATCGTCTTCAGTGATGGCGTGGGTTCAATGTAAGAATATCCAGAGTATACAAGAGAAACATTTCTTAATGGGATTAAAATAGTTTTGTAGTAATCCCCTTACCAAATTAAACCAGCGGGACGTGAGCGCCTTTCTCTTCTCGCCACATGATGTTGAGATTCCCTGGGAATCTTGTTTTTCCGTGTGGGTCAGCAGGCAGGACAGTCTCGTGTCTACGTGGCCCCATAATCAAACTGTCAGTGGGAAATTAAACGGGCAGGTTAATATAACGTTGCTGTCTATTTTGAAACACATATGTGATGTAGCCTAAGTAATGTGATCTCTGCATAAGGACATAGTATGTGAATGCAGGTGGTTTGGGTAACGCTGCCGAAATCCGTGGTAGAAACTGATCATTAATCAGACAGGTGATGCTCTAGTCTTTATCCCCTGACTAATGGGCGCCCCACCCAGCCCAACAGGAATGTGTTTGGTCGGGGAAAGCTGCGCCTAGCCTAGCTCCATTGTCTTAAACAGTCATCCGTGTTTGGCGAATTTCGGTCGCTGAGGTAATACTGCTTATTTACACTAGGCCCCGTGTTATTCGTAGGAACCGCAATGGTGTTAAACATAACATGCCTACGCATCTGTATTATGGGCAACGGAAGGGGGGAAACGAAAAGAGCTATAACTGTGAGATGCTAACATTCCCCGAATATACACATTTTCCTCCATTTATTTTCAGTAATAGCTCATCTAGTGTTGTCATCCATCTTCCGATCGCTTTTCCTGGGCAGGGTAATTGGGGCCTGGAGCCTATCCCACGCAGCATGGAGTATACCCCAGGCAGAATGCCAGCGCATCACAGGCTACATGCGCATGTATGGTTTAGAAACACCTATACGTAGCACGTACAAACATCACACATGTAGATCCGAGGCCTGATTCCAAACACACAACCTTGGATATATGGGGCAACAGTGCTGCCTACTAAACTACCGTGCCTTCCCAAATTACCGATTAACGAAATGTTAAACGATGTGTCTATTACAATTTAAAACACTGCATTTCAAAACATCTCCGCGCTGTATATCACTGATTAATGACGGTAGCTAAAAGACAGCGGGCAATTTAAACCTGACACAATTGTAAATAAAAGGCTGTCCGGTCGCTCTTGCGTAAACACAGGCAAGTTTTACCTGTCATACACCTGTCTCGGTGCGCACTTCTCTGCCGTACCTGTTAGTTGCGCTCACGCGCCCTAGATCCCGCCCCTTTCGCCTGGCGTCCGCTCATTCCACAAACGCCATTGGTCGACCGGCGGCTTGATTGACGTCCCCGTGGATCACCTGGAATTCGGTCAGTCATCGGAGGGGTTCGGCACTCGCTGCGCGACGCAGAAATCGCACCGCGATGGGCGGACGGTGAAATGGGGTCAAAATATATATAGTTTTTTTTTTTTTTTTAATTAAATGGACCTTGGGTATTCGCTTAAGGAATATATCATCTCTTAAAAAGGGATCCAACGGATTTCTTTATTTGGATTTAAAAGGGACATTTTTTTCAAAGCCCGAAAAGCGGCGTTTTGTTGCTTTTTTGTACCGAACCACATACGCTTCCGATGCCTTGTAATGCGAAGAGAATGACTGCCTAATTCCTTGTTTTTTTGTTTTCTTTTTACGACACTACCTCCCGATCCTGTTCGCCCCTGCCCGTCGCCCGTCCACGGATCTTGCTATGGTGGATTCCAATGCGATGAAGAGGACTTTCGTGGTCCCGGACATCAAGCCTTTGGATCAGTACGATTTGACTAGGGCGAAAATCTGCGCCAGTTTGGGCTGGCTTCTGTCTAAAGCGTACGGTAGTGCAGGTAGGTGTGCTTGTGTTACGTTTTCTGATTGAATATTTCCCTTAGGCGTTACATTGTGGCAGCGTTTGTTCTCCCTTCTGTCAGCGGTCATGATCAACCCCGGCGTGGAGGTAAAAGAAAAAAAAATGCCGTGTAGACGATTTCGGACACACAAAAGGCTATAGGTGGCGCCGAGGACGATGAAGTGTTTAAGCAGAAAACCAGTCCCCGGCCGGCTCTCCTGGGACCTCTGCAGGAAAGAGCAGATACAAAGCGAAAGCCCCGAGTGGGGTCTGCTCGATAGAAAGCCAGCATTAGGTGTGTTTGACTACCAAGGGAAATATCAAGTCGTAGTTTCGCCTTGGGGGTGGCGGGCGTCCCACGTTGTGCGTTTCGCGTCTTTTGTCAGTGGTATTTCACTTGAGCTCAGCCGATTTATTTGGAGTAATATGTGCTGATTGCGGATAGGACGCATCTTTTGAATCGACCCCCAGTTTTTTTTTCTTTGAATAGGACAAATACGCCTATATCTTAACCCGAACGCAGTGACGTGATAACCGATAGTTCAGTGTCTTTTTTTTTCTTGCCTTGCTTGACTAATATGAAAATGCACCGCGACCCCCTCCCCCAAATAAAAGGACACGCAAATCTTCCTTTTATTGCCAGTGTTAGCGGTTCATGCTTCTTGAGGGATCTGTGCCGGCGAAGGATCATCAGAGATTGTGTTTGGCAGATGATTTGTGGTGATCGGCGTGGATGGTGGTCCGCCCGCCTTCATCCACCTCTTCCAGGCTTGCACACACCCACTCGCTGCCATCCTTTTGTTGCATGTACTCCCACCGCGCAGTTTAAACCAGGGAGTGCGCCGGCTTTCGGGATACCTAATGACGCTGACCGGTGTATTTCTGCGGTCGGCTTGCTTTGCTGGAGCTTCGGCTTAGGCCTGAGTCCCCTTTGCCTTTATTCCGTGTGTCAACACGCCGGCTGTTTCATTTCACTCGGTCGATCGCTGTTAATCTTTGCCGACTAATGGAATCGGCCTTAATTGTGGTGCGGCTTAGATCATCCCCGTTGGGTATATTTTGCATCAATGATTTACCGCTGTGCTGAAGTGACAGGTACATAGTCACACCTGTAAATAGCGGACAGAAAAGGCCCGATTGTTTCTCCATCGACCCGATTGTTTCTCCATCTCCCGTAATACTGGGGCCTACTGTAATTTTCCATCGGTGCTCAAACCTCACCACCGATCTCATCTAGCCTACATGGGATTAATCTACACTCTGGAGAAGACGGGGCGCCCTTTGCAATGGAAAATAATGGTGATCAGAAAGCGTTTATCTATGCTTAAGACCCCTCACCCATGGACTGTCATGATGCCGCTTTCACCCGCTTGGTCACAAATGTCTTCACAGATGATACTAGGGTCAGAGCTCTTGTCACGATGTGCTACGATCGTACACTGTAAACTTGGATGATAATAATAATCTTTATAGCACTTTTCATACAAGGTATACAGCTCAAAGTGCTCCACATGAGATAAAACAATTAAAGAAGCAACTAACATACAGGTTAATGAAATTACAGAAGGATGAAATAAAAGAGTAATAAGGCTAAATAAATAACAAAAGAACTCAAAATATGAAACGCAGACTGTTTTTTTTTAATGTTGATATTTACCCTGGACTAATTTGACCTTTGGCTAAAGTTATACTTCTATGTGAAAGTCAGACGAGAGTGCAAGTGTTCTAAGCGAATCACCGTGTCGCGTTTGAGGCGTTTTTTTAGCGTCCAGCTTCATGTGGACAGTTCTGGGAAAAACGTTCCCGTTGTCCGTATCCCCTCCCCCTGGCCATCCGCTCAAAGGTCGCCCAGTCCTCCAGTCCTTCATGTGAATCGAGGCCGGGGTGGACCTACTGCTTGCGTTCAGTTTGCGGTTAATAAGCGGCTCTCTGGCTGCAGCGGTCCTGAGGTGCACATGTCCGTCGCATGCCTTGTGTTTACTGTACACCTTCCTTTTGTCTTGTCCAAGGTTAAGTGCCATTTCTGCCCTGTGGTTAAAATGTGAAATCTATCTATAGGCCCGTGTTTAAACCCCTGGACGGCCATGGTTGGCCATTGTTTTCTTTTTTGAAATGAGTGCAGTATCTTGGGGTTTTGCATAGGCAGACAGATTAGACTGGCCCCACATGACACGGCTTGGAAGAGTGGGGGGTGAATGCAGTACGGCTGTGCTGGCGTGTGGCTCGGCCTTCTGGGTAATGGGTGTCTTCGATCTGAGATGTTTGATTGCCCTGTCCCTACCCTCCACGGCCCCATTGAATCTTGAATCTGATCTCTGGCTTCTTCCCGGAAAGCTTGTCCATTTTAATGACACAGTTTGCGTGTGACATCATTGCCTTAAGGGGGAGTGGGGGCTGGCTTTTAAGTGGCCGACTGGGAGGGTGGTTGCAATAGTGGTGATGCGGGTCGCTCCTGACGCCTACGAAGAATTAGGATGCTCAACCTGTGGTCAGATGGTTGTTGGTTCAAGTCCCACAGTTGGCAGAGTGATGTCACCATGGGGCCCTTGAATACGGCTCTTAACGGCCCCCAATTTCCTCAGGGACTGTGTAACCCTGCTTTCTCTCTCACACCTCAAACTGGACAAAAGCGGCCACTAAAATAAATGAAAATACAAATATAAACGGATTTCATCGCCCGCCCGTGCCAATTTGTTTACGCGCCACCCATCGAGGCGTGCCCATACACGCCCGACCGTACACCCCCCCCTTCTTCCCAGGCTCCAAAACGGGGTCAGCTTTTTCTGTGCTGTGGCCCAGTGTGAACGGGGCTCTGTTCTCTGCCTGATTGAATTAGGTCTCACTATAGAGAGAAAGAGAGAGAGGCTGCTGTCGTCCCCTCTGCCAGGCAGTTTTATTGAAGCTCACCCCCCCCCCCCCCCAGCTCCTAGTGATGGAAGAGTCCAAACGTGGCACTTTGACGCACTTTCGTCTGGTGGATGTTGTCCAGCAAGGCTCTGTTTTTCAGTCTCTCTGAGTCGTCTCTAATTTCTTTATTGGGATCCTTATAATCTGCTCTCCCTGTGTGTTCCTGCTCCCTCCCTCAGCATCTTCAGTGCTCTGCGTAAACATCAAGGCAGACACTCCTTTTTAACACTCGCTTTTATTTATACTGAGCTCAGCCCGTAAATGAAGGTGTGTCTATCTGCACAAAGGTCAAAGGTCGGCCCCCCCTGCCACCGGCTTGTTTTATTAGTGGTCGGTCTGGCCGACGCACTCGCTCGGGTCCGGGTCCGGGTCAGCACCAGCACTGCACAGCCTTTTGGTCAGACGTGGCCTGGGACGCAGGTCCAAACCAGCTCCTTCGTACCCCGCCCGGGGCCTGGATGTTTGCGGGGTAATTCGAGTCGCTCTCTGCTGCGTCACCACCGAGCTGGACTGTGGTGACATCATGGTCACAGGGCCGTAGTGCATGGGGACCGGCGCTCGCTTCATTAAGAGCCGGAGGTGTTTTACCGGTCAGAAACATCATCAGTGTGTGTTTGCTGTCTGGGAAGTGAACAGGTGGGACCAGTAAAGAGGAGGCACTGAGGAACTGGGAGTGTGGATCACAAAGATTCCATTTAACCTGAAATGAGTTCATTTAGCCAGTGTCATTTCAACAAATGGTTTAACCCTGGATTATCATTAATATAATTATGAGAAACATTGACCTTCAAGCTGCCAGTCCTTGCCCTTGACCATCACGCCACCTTCTGGCGCTCCACGTCTATCCCTCCACGTCTATCCCTCTATATCTGACCTGCGTATTATCGTCTCTCGTCCTCCCGCTGTACTGTGTGTGCGTCACTTGGGATAAGGGACTGTTCTGGGGACATAATAATATGCCCACTGCTCCCTCCCCCAGCCTAATAACGGCGTTCTGTGATTGGGCTTCAGCCGCTTGTTGGGGGGGGGGGGGGAGCTGGCGGTAAAGGCAGAGATTTTGAGAGATGGGACTTGACGAGAATTGATTTTCTATGCAGCCAGCCTCTGTGTTGGAAGCAATAACAGAAATGAAACAGAGCCTTGAATCTGGCACAGAGACCGGCCAGGATGGGCTTCCCTGGCCGGGGAATAAGGCGCGGGCATTAAAACGCAACGGGGGCCATTATTCATTTGCCGATTCTCTCTCTCTCTCCCCGGTTTAGAGAAGGTGGCGAGTGTATTTAAGGTAGGACGGCCGATACGATGCTGTTAACGGAAACCAAGATCCCGAAGACCCCCCCCCCCCCCCTATAGTGTCCAGGGGCTTTTCTCCTCCCCCCTCTCTTCTGTGCTGCATTTGTGGGGAGTGTCAGGCAGAATGAGCCAGCGCATCTGAAACCACCGGCCTTCAAACAGAACAGGAACCTGATTGTGATACGCTCTGCCTGCCCGCACCATCCCTTTAATTAAAGGGAATCTTTAGCGGTGCTGTTCCTATGGCGACCGGCACACAGACTCCTGGCACCGATCTGTGTTTTTCTTTTTTTTTTTTTTTTTTTTTTTACTGGCTGAGAAGAGCAGTTGAGCGCACACCTGGGGAAGGTCGCCATGCGGCCTTTATGCGCACCGCGTGTTTGGGTTTTGCGCGTGTGCATCCCGCCCTCAGACGCGCATCCTTTGTTGATTCAACACAACACGTTTATCCGATTTAGCAATCGTAATCTTTAAGTTCTGAGTCACCAGAGCCCGTCTGTCGTCATGTGGGGGGGGGGCGGGGTTGTGGCGGACCGCGGTTGACTCTCCCGTCTCGGTTTTCAGCCTGGGGGGTGTGGTTGTCCCCATGTGAGCCACCCTCATTCCCTCTCCCCACCCCGGCTCTGTGATGACACGCGGCAGTCTAGAGGGTCTCCTGTGGGGGTCTGTGCCAGAGAGCGGGGCTCTCCGAGGGTGTCAGCGGGTGACATGCCGTTTGAGGACAGGCACCAGCCATCCCAGAATGCATCTGGCTCCCGTCGGCCCCACTGTCGCCCTGGTTCGTCCTTCCCGGTGATGGGTGACGGACATGGTGCTGGATCTCTCCATGCCCTCTGATCTTGCCCCTCACGGTGGCCCCACCATCGCGCCGTGGCGTCCCCTGGAGCTCCCCGTCTTCACAGGTCACCGAGCCCCCGCCAGACGGCCGCGGCCTGCCTGCTGCTGCTCCTGTGTGATTTAAATGTGTCACGAAGAAAGGTCGTTTTCCATTATTAATTACCCAGTAACAGTATACCTGAAAAATGTCATATTAACAAGAAGTGGGAGATGCACCCCCTCCTGGTTAGTGTGTGTAGTAGGTCAGATGTTTTGGAATCGGTGTCCAGGCAGATAAGGGGGTGTACCCTTCAGTCCTGTCCTTGTACAGGAAAAAAATATCAGCCTGACCTTTGAACCCCTCCACTGTCAGTGTTCATTTCCAAGATGGCAGCATGAAGCTGACCTAGATTGCACCTGTGCTTGTCTTCCCCCCCCCCCCTCCGTCCTGATACCTGTCAGGTGAGGCAAGGAGCCACTGGCTGAAGAGGAAACGGTTATATTGGGCTCTGCTGCAGGCTATGGGACTTTCTGGAAGCTTTACACCTGACGGAAGTGTTAGCCAACCTCCGCAGGGTGTCTGCCACGTCCCTGCGTGACAGCCGGCAGTTTGCGGTCCCAGTCCCTTACCGTAGCAGTGAGCGGAAAGGCCCCACCCACATGGAAATGAGCAGCCTATCAGCTCAGCCCATCTGACTCACAGCTGGGCCTTTGCATCCCGCTTTGCATTCATCCCCCCCCCCACTTGCTCTTGCTTCTCCCTGTCCCACTATTCCCGGCCCCCTCCCACTTCCAAAACGATGGCAGAGGTGCCAAGTGTCAAAGGCCCTGATTGGGGGTGCATTGACCCAGTGGCTAATGGGGGGCGGCTGGGTTATCGCTCTGTAATCTCAGGATGCTGGTATACTTTGTGTCGCCGCTTTGTGGTGTAACACCATCTGGGCTGGACTCCCAGTGGGGTGGGGGGGGGATAGGTTTCACTGCGGCTGCCTCTGTCCACAGGTGGGCAGGGGGGGTGCCTTGGATTTCAGGATTGCCTGTGTCTGTCTCTCTCTTTGTGTATCTGTTTGTATTTATCACTGTGTGTCTCAGTCTGTGTTTCTCTGTGTCTGTCTG
The DNA here is from genome assembly GCA_026779605.1 of Mormyrus hasselquistii. Classification (NCBI taxonomy): domain Eukaryota; kingdom Metazoa; phylum Chordata; class Actinopteri; order Osteoglossiformes; family Mormyridae; genus Mormyrus; species Mormyrus hasselquistii. The sequence goes on from JAODKE010000050.1 coordinate 16,072,113, forward strand.
TGTGTCTCAGTCTGTGTTTCTCTGTGTCTGTCTGTGTGTC
>JAODKE010000050.1:16076752-16088051 GCA_026779605.1 Mormyrus hasselquistii
ACACAGACACGCAGACAGACACAGACACGCAGACAGACACAGACACGCAGACAGACACAGACACGCAGACAGACACAGACACGCAGACAGACACACATAGACAGAGACACACACACAGGTATTCCGTGTTCACTGGGAGCTCTGAAGCGTCTTTGTTGTAGCTGCTTTTAGAGTGTGGTAATGAGTTCTGTTAAATCGCATTTTGTAAATGGTCATTTTGAGGTGTTCTATTCTCGAGCTGGCGTTCACCTGGAGTGTGTGGCAGGGAGGAATGTTGGTCATTGTTGAGAGGTGCATTGTGGGTGATTGTTTGATACTTTTGCCACTCTAATTAGTCCGAGCATGTGATGGAGCCTAGTGGATTCCAGTGTGCTGCCAGTATGCACCCTTTCCTCTCTCTCTGACATGTTACTGTGTGCAGATTAACAGAGCAGAGCAGGTCTTGATGAGTGCGGATTGATGCTGGACTAAAACTTTAGGTCTGAGATCTTTACTTCTGAAGTACTGCACAGGTCAGGTTATGCGGAATTAGTGCAGCATTCGGGACTATATTGGACTGTTTTTTCTTCTGAATGTTAATGGGTCACTAACAAGTAGGCAAAAATCATATTTGTGGTCTTGGCAAGAACCAGCTTGTTACCTCGCCTTCCATGAATGAACTTGGGGTGCAGTGAATCATGGGATTGGTCTTCTGTGAGGATGCAGCCAGTGTAGCCTTGATATTTGGGGCGGGTCAAGAACAACATCCAGGGATTTTTACCATTCTCCATACTTCGGTTCCTGAGTATTGGAACTGGTTTTTGACAATGAAAGTTGTCAAATGATGTGAAACACAAGAATGGTCAGGAATGTGTATTGAGAAACACAGCAGAGTAGTTTTGTATGAGTGGTGTTTTAATGGGCTGAGACGAAGAGCAATGGGTTTAATGTTTATGCAACAGCCCAGGGCCTGGAACAGAACCAGCTGAGGCCTGTGGGTCGCCACTGATCCACGATGCAACCTCAGCCTGACTGAAGTGGGTTGGCTGAAGCGAATGGGCCCCGGTCTGACCTTAGAGCTGAAGGCCCCCCCCCAAGAGACCAGTGAAGGCACTTTGCAAGCGGGAAACACCACCATAATAGGAACATCTCGCCGCTGGTTAGCGCAGTTAGCGCCTTGGCACATAAGAGGCTCCCGCCGGCTCAGCAAGCTGGTAAACAGGGAGCTTTGACAAGCTCAGGTACCGGGGGTGGGGAGGGGCGTCACGCTCAGGGAGAAATTCCGTGGTGGGGGGGCGTGTCGGCCTTCTGAGAAGCTTCTGGGTGTGACTGAAACTCATTCTAGTGGGTGTGACCGGTCATTCTAGACTGAACAGAAGACCCTGAAAGGAAGTACAGATGTTTGGATTAATGGATAATCCCTGTTGGCCCTCCACCCCCCAACCCCCCCCCCCTTCCCTGCACTCCGGGATTGACGTTTAACCGCTGACGTACGTGGACGAGTGCACACAGCCCTGATCTCCACGCCTTCCCCCGACCTTGCACCTCCTGCTTTTTGTCCTCCGTGCTGCTTAGGGAACACAAACAGCAGCAGCAGATATGGAATTCCCGGGCTTTCAGGAACTGTGTGCAGTCCGATCTTGGTTCCCCAGTGAGGTCATTACAGTGCGACACCACTTCCTGCCTGCTCCACTGTGCCGAGCCACACTCTCAATCACTTTATTTTTTATTTACGATTCTGCTGTTCCTGGCAGATGATTTTTTTTTTTTTTTTCTTTTTTTTACTCAGATCTTTAATTTGTCAAATGTTAGTTTTTTTCCTTTGCTGTTTGGCAGGAATTTTTGAACTTGAGTCAGAGAAGATTAGAGAAAATGTTTATCCGAAAACACCCTGGTCAGCACCTGATTGAGCGCTGTGCGTATGCTGGTTTCAGGACATGCTGATCTTCCACCCCACTGAGCAAACTGATATTCCCCACAGTGTTCCCACTCCGCCCTCCCGCTTTCCTTTCTGTGGCACAGGCAAACAGGCTTGTAATCGCTGACTCAGATCCGACAAGGGGATAGCAGCAGAGACACCTGGTGGTAGAATAAGGGCACTGCCAGTTTCCACTATTGTGACTGTATGCCTGGGGAAACTGCGAGAGGTCTTGCAGATGGAGCCCCTCTGTACAGCGTGTGTGCGCTCAGCCCACAGAGGGCTTTGTGGACTATTTTTCTGCATGATACTGCCCAGGTAATGGATGATTGGTTCTTTAAAATCCCAGGTGGGGGGTGGGATCACTGTGCAGCTGGTCACTGAAGTACTCTCTGGCGGAGGGGGTCAATCTTGAAGCCTCATCTCCACCTTTGCTGTGCTGCTGCCACTCCCAGTATCTCCATCCATGCCCCTCCCTCTTCTCTGTGACCGCACAGAGTGCCCACCTGGCAGTGATGGACGCCCTGATGGCCGTGGGCGCCATGGAGACCCTGAAGGCGGCGAAGATGCCAAGCAAAGTCGAGCAGCCGGAAGGCAAGCCTGAATGGGAAAAAGCCCTTCTCTACTGGGTCAACCGGGTAGGTCTTCGACCATGTCAGTTTCCTCCCTCCTCTGCTCTGATTTGGTCCGGCGCCACTGTTTGGCTCCGCCCAACCCCAGTGCTCTGGCCCCGCCCCATCCAGTCATTGTTCGCGTTTGCTTACGGCGACACATCATTTCATGTATATCTGTGTGTGTCTCCGTGGCGATGCGCCGTGTCTCTGTGTCATTTGCCAATGTTCGTGTCCTGCAGTTGAACCAGAGACTCAGAGAGAGTGAAGAACTGACCAAGAGACCTCATCCCAGGCCAGACTTACAGCCTGTACAACCTGCTGTGAGTAACACACACACACGCAGCACCAGTCAAATGTGCACCAGACTGACTTCACAATGCATAGCCCTACCCTCCAACAAAGAAATACAGTTAAATGAATTAGATGGACACAAAGATGGCTTCTGTGTTCCTGCAACCTTACACAGACACTCCCACTATCTCTTCAATTAGTGCCTTTAAAGCCCTTTAATTTCTTCTCTTCCTCTGTCTTCCTCTCCTCCTCCTCCTCCTGTCTTCCGACACTCTTGCTCTCTGGCAGTGCCCAACCCGCTGGTACTGGAAACTTGTTCCTGTAAGTCTCATTTTGCCACCTTTCATGACGCTTTCACTTCTCCTGCTCCCTCACATGTGGGTGACAGGCCGTCGGGTCCACCCCCTCTGTCGCCCCCTGCTGCCAGTGTGCTGGAATGGCGCCGCCACCGTTGCTGCCGCTCTGTGCTAGCCTGTCTGTGTTTTTTCCCCTCCCGCTGATGTCAGAGGGTGTGGCTGAGTGGGTCCAATGGACCTCAATGGGTGGAAGCACTACGATGATGTTGGTTGGGACCTCAGCCGCTAATTTGCTAAAAGGCTAGATTGCAGTATGACATTTCTAAGAGTGTTAGCTTGTGTAGGACAGCCGGGGCCCTTTTCACGGGGTGAGTAAATGAGGGTTTTATTGGGTTTTGTCCAATCAGAGTCCACTTTAGGTGGCCACTTTATAACCTGCAGCTGATTTCTGTGATGGCTGCTTGCATAACTGCTGCCCCCTAGCTCTGGAGGACCTACTCTACACCCCACTGGCACTCCAGGTACAAGACTGTATAGCATGTAGCATTATGTAACTGAATGGCAAGTCAGGGGTTGACCTTAACCAGCAAAAGCTTGCCAGTTTTCATCTGTAGAAATTCCATGGGTGCTAGGACCCTGGGGACCCCGTATACTCCGTAGCCTTCTTAAGGAGGGGCCAGACAGCCCTGCTTCTCCACGCCCACCCATAAACTAACCCCTGGAGGCCCAAGTTCCCGGTCGGGCTTCAGCTTCAGTTGTTAATCACATCTTGTTTCCCGCTGTCTGTCAGCGTGTCCCGTACGGCGGCCATATTGCAGCCCTTACATTCATTATAGGAGTTCGAGGGTCCCTTACGCTGGCATTTTCCTTGCGATTTATATCACTCCGGCCTTTCTCACGCTTCTCCTCTCTCTGCCGTCCTGCGTCTAGAGGGCCTTCACGGTTTGCGTGAGGGAGACGAAGGACACGAAGGCAGCGGTAAGGTCCCGCAGGGGGCTGGCGGCACAGGGGCGCCCCCCGACTCGCTCCATGTGTACACGCAGCCGCACAGCCCGGCACCTCCATCGTCCCTGTGCGTGCGTCTCGTGTCTGTGTGCGTCGGCGAGGCCTCCGTGCAAGAGTTCACGCGCTGTCCAGCAGGGGGCTTCCTTTGCAGCTTCCCCCCCCCCCCCCCACCAAGTTTAAAGAGCTCAGGAGGGTGAAGAGGTTGACCTGTCCCACCTTTCAGACAACGGACGGCACGTATATGTCCCATCGATTGGGAGTGGTTTGATTCCCCCCCCCACCCTGCCAGGGTCTCCAGCACTGAGGCTTCCCATCCATCTCTCAGCTCATCTTCTCATTGGCCCGACTGCCGTGAGCCTCTCGCGGCACGCCGGCGCTCTGTCCCCGTGCCTTGTCGCATCATCTCGCTTGACCGTGCCTTGCGATTGGCTGAGCTGTGCCTGTCATGCATGTGTGGTGTGTGTGTGTGTGTGTGTGTGTGTGTGTGCGTGCGTGTGTGTGTGGTAGGTCAAGTCTGGCTGTCAGTTTGTGCTTTCCTGTAACAGGGCGTCTGATTGGCGGACTTTTGGCTTGGGCGGTGAGGGCAGTGGTCGGGCGATTGATTTTTGCTGATTTTGTCGTTTTGCAGAATTAGCAGCATCTCATGGCTAATTCCGGATAAAATCAGGGCACTCTGGAGGGTCACACCCCTGGATGTTGGCGCAGTGTGACCATTCCTCTGGATGCACAATGTGCATTTTCACACTACAGCTAAAGCAGGACCGAGTGTGTCTGATTTTTCATGTCGTTTGTTTGCCTCCTTGTTAGAGATCCATATATTTGTTACCTTGTGGGGTTTTTTTTGTGTGGTCACGTTGCGGTCCTGCTGTGGTTGTGGTGCGAAAGTGCTGCTGAGACAGGCCTTGGGAAGATGGCTATAGAGCTCAGAGGACCTGCCTTTTAGTTTTCAGATCTTATTGAACCCCACCCAGACTTCCAGGGTCCTCACAGCCTTGTTCATACTCGCTTTCTCTCTCTCTCTCTTTCTCCATCTCAGAATCGTTACAGGAAGGATAAGTTGGCACCCAGACACCCCCTTGGTTTTCCAGTAGTAGCTGGTGTGAAGGACCTCGCTAATGGCTGTGCACTTGCATCGCTCATCCATTACTACTGCCCCAGACTGCTGCATCTGGAAGGTACGCCCCTCCCAACCCTGCTCTACCAGTAGGCTGACTGGCTCTCTATCCCTCTATAGTCTGGTCTTAGTGTGACATGCGCGGTGTCACAGCCATTTCCCATGACCTCTTTCCCCATAATCCCCTGGGACTCTGAGTCCCTTTCTGTAGCCATGACTACAGAGTCCATCAGGGCCTTTTTCCCGAATGATGATCATCAGTAACAGAAGCTTACTTTTTCCATGACCCGCCCCGGTTAATTACAATCCCTAGGAGGGTACGTAATGCCTCTCCTCTCTTCTGTCCATCTGACAGATCTGTGTTTGAAGGACACAATGTCCGTGGCAGATAGCCTTTACAACCTGCAGCTGATTCGGGATTTTTGCGATGGCTGCTTGCATAGCTGCTGCCCCCTAGCTCTGGAGGACCTACTCTACACCCCACCGCCACTTCAGGTACAAGACTGTATAGCATGTAACATTATGAGCCAGATGGTGATGCCATATAAGGTAACTTTGTTGGTCACATAACCTTGGGCTTCCTGTATTAAATCTGCTTCTTCCTGCAGGCCAATATCTTGAGCTTTGTGGCAGAGCTGCTGAACTGGTTTGAGGTGCGCCGGCCCGAGTTTGTCCAACCGCTAGAACCTCTGGACCTGGAAGGTACCAGAACAGGGTTATTGACTATTAATGCATTTATATTTTTTTGGGGGGGGGATTACATTGCCATAAATAGCACGGCTGCTCGGTAGACGTGCATCTATTGTGCCCTAATAGTGACACTGAAGACCGATTAGGGACATACTAGTCATGACTGTGTTGATGAGACATGTCCTGTGTGTCATCTAGATGTCTCTGGGCTGAACGACTGCACTATCCAGAACAGCGGCAGCAACAGGTATGATGATCCAGGAGGGCCTGTGTCCAGCACGGGGCAGGACGCTGGCGTTGCCCTTAAGCAGCCCTGTTTATCTCCTGAAATTTCACTCTGCTGTTGCCTTGAGTTTACGGGCTGCTCACTTTAATTCAGAGTGACTTTGAGCAGCTGGATACAGGTCAGCATAAGCAGCTGCTTCTTAACCACTACGCCACCTAACGTCACTGCTGTGAATTAGCATTTTTGGTATGCGTGGTGAGAATGGGCGTGGCTCCGGCAGACCGTAATGTGACCCCGCTGTCTGTTTCTCTCCGCCTCCCCGTTTCAGTGCCTCTCCCTCCCCGTTCAAAGCGCCCTTTCTGCCCGTCTCCTCACCCATGACCCCAGGTGAGTTTTACTCCGCCGCGTTCTTCTGCATGTCTGAGCTTCCCATGCACCTGCATGCATCTCTGACTGGATTTGTAATGTTCTCTGCAGAAGGATTTGGGAAAACATGGACTAAGAAGCCATTTAGGTAGGCCTCCTGATCACATGACGACTCCTGATCACATGACTTTACATATTTGGGTTCAGATGGATGACTGCATTTGTACATGGGGTTTTTTTTTTTTTTTTGGTTTTTTATTAACTCTTCCTGTTTCTCTTCTTTGCTTTGTTCCCCCAGTCGCCCCCTCTCCTCCGCCGTCTCCTTCAGCATCCCATTCGGCCTGGACAGCGACGTGGAGGTGGTGATGGGGAATCCCGTTGCCTCTATCACCCGTTCTGCGAGCTCCGACTGCCTGAATCCCACCAGCCGGCCTGCCTACACTCCACCAGAGGACCTCAGCCAGCTCCTGGACCAGGAACCGGGTCCCGCTGAGCCCCAGGCGTCGCACCGGGCCTCATGGGGCACACACGTGCGCCCCACCCGTCCTTTGGAGAATGGGCTGGGTGAGGGGGTAGACCTGCCCACCATTGAGGAGGCGTTGCAGATCATCCACAACGAGAGCAAGCTGGAACCTCGACTGCACCCTGACGGCGCCCCCGACGGCTTCTACCTGCACTCGCCCGATGGCAGCCCGGCTCCCCTCAGCTCCTCAGCCCCAGCCCATCCGGGTATCCTATGCCGTGCTGGGGAAGACCGGGAGTCAGGCCGGAGGCGGAGCCGACGAACCTCGGAGGGCTCTCGGGACGATGACTCGGTCCTGCGGGATGGCAGTGTGGACTCTGATGCTTCCGAGGACCTACCCAAGACCCAGGGGGCCACACCAGTGGATGCTGTGACGCCGCCAGGCCGTCCTTCGGAACCCCACGGCGACGATGGCCCAGACAGCGGCGTGCGGATGACCACCTTCGCAGAGCGCAAGAAGAAGCTTGTGCCGGACACGCCCACCAGCGAGTCCCCACCCACTCCCATGACCACCTGGGCCCAGAAGTCGGAGGAGAGCCCTGGCAAGAGCCCCGCCCTCAACACAGAGATGTCGGAGCTGGGGGCACGACTAGAGGAGCGGCGCCGGGCCATTGAGGCCCAGAAGAAGCGCATTGAGGCTATCTTTGCCAAGCACCGGCAGAGACTGGGGAAGAGTGCCTTTCTTCAGTTGAAACGGGAACAGCAGCCAGGTGAGGATCCGACGGCCGAGGGCCCGGAAGAGCCGGACAGAGCAGTTTCACAAGAGGGAGTGGAGCCGGCACAAGACCAGAAGGGTTCTGTGCCAGTAGAAGCCGCACCCACTCTGGAGAAGCAGGTGACCTTCTCAATGGGGCCAGCGCCGCTGGGCGAGTACAACAGCGCGGTGTCCAAGCTGAGCGCTGCACTGAGCTCGCTGCAGACCGACATGCAGCGGCTGTCCGAGCAGCAGAACCAGCTGCTTCGCAAGAAAGGGGGCCGTGCTGCCCCCGCCACACAGGCCTGGGTCATCCCGGCAAACACCAAGCCCGCTGGCACGGGGCCACGATTCGCCAGGGAGCCGGCTCGTGATCACCCGGTGGCCGCCTCCTCCGCTTCCCCCTCCCCTTCCCGAAAGGCCACGCCCTCCAAGTCCCCACAGACCTCTCACCGCAGGGCCCAGTCAGCACCCCCCAAGAGCCCCAAGCAGCAGCAACATTCCCGGCCTGTGGAGCTGAAATTCCCCCCCCTGACGCGCGTCCTGACCCCCCCACAGAACGTGGACACGCTGCCCCACTTGCGCAGAGTGTCCCCCCGCCAGTGCCAGGTGCAGACCACGTCCTCTTTCAGCTTGGGTGGGGACTGCCCCCCGGAGCCCCCTGGGCGGCCACACGATGACAGTGTATCGGAGACGGGCTCCAGTGAAGAGCCCACAGCGGTCCCCATGGACCTGGACGGGCTGGCCAGGCGGGAGCCGGGGATTGGTGGTGGCTCTGGGGCCCCGTCCGAGTGCTCCTTTGAGAGTGACGGGTCAGCACCGTTTGGGGGCAAACGCAGCAGCTTGATCGAGATTCCACTGTCCTCTCTGCGGGGCGAGGAGCCCGACGATGCCACCGACGGCTTCTCTGACTCCATGAGCGACCAAACTGAGCCCGAGCAGAGGGCTGGAGTTGGTTTCTTCTTCAAGGTCAGGGTGATGCCGTCTCCCGACCCCCCCCCCCCCCCCCCATATGCCCCCCATGTTCATTTGTCCAGTAACCCGGCACCCCCACTCCTCCCTGCAGGAGGACGAGACGCGGCCAGAGGATGAGATGGCGCAGAGGAGAGCCGCCCTGCTGGAGAAACAGCAGAAGCGCGCGGAGGAGATGAAGAGGAGGAGGCAGGAGCAGGAGAAGGAGAGGGAGGCCAGGTGAGGTGCATAAGTGCACACACACACACATGCACACTCACACCTTTGTATTCATATATTTGTGGGGACTCTCCATTCATTTTTATGGGAAAAACCCCAATATCCACAATGACAGCCTTAACCCCTACCCAGCCCTAACCTTAACCATAAGTAACCAAACAAAATACTTTTGACATTTTTAGTTTTTTGATTGTAGTCACAGATTTCAGCTAATGGGGACTGAAGAAATGGTCCCCACAGCGTCAGAATAACAGCTTTTTATCACATTTTGAGCACACGCATACACACAGCGTCCACCTGGTCCCTCACTCGACCCTGCCCCCCCAGACTGGCTGCCTCGGATGGCTCCCGCACCCCAGGCGCAGAAGACCGGCCCCCGTCTACCAGCACCCCTCCGCCGCCCCGCACCCCGCCCCCCGAGGGTACCCCCCAGCGCAGAGGTGACTTCACACGGCAGGAGTACCAGCGGCGGCAGCAGCTGAAGATCATGGAGGACCTGGACAAGGTGCTGCGGCAGAAGCCCACCACTGTACGTGCCGTCAAGAAGCAGCGACCTAAGACCGTGTTCCGAGACGACTCAGTCCTGTCCCGCAGCCCCGCCAAAGGCTCAATCGGTAAATGGCCACCCCCCTCCCCCATATGCACCCACCTCTCCACACGTGCCCACCTCAGTCTAACCCCCCTCCTTTGTACCTGCAGGCTCTAAGCTCAACAAGGTATACTCCCACTCTACTCTCAGCCTGTCCACCATGGCTAACGACACGGGAAACAGTGGAACTCTGACCGTCAGAAAATCTCCCAGGTAACTGCCCCTCCAGCTTGGCTCGGACCTTTCTCCAGGCCCCCATTCTGGGGCCTTACCTCATGCCTCAGCCACTAACTCGTCCCCTCTTTCTCCACTAGCCGATCTCATTCGCCTGCAAGGCTGATGTCACCAAGCCGACTGGCCAGTCAGAATGGCGACAAGGACTGGGACGTCGCTTCCACAGTGTCTTCGCCGGCCTCCGTCCCAGAATACACTGGTACAGAATCTCATCCACCGAGGGCTGGGGGTTTGAGGGGTTGGGGCACCAGTTCTCAGCATGTGCTGCTCTTGTATGTGACTTGGATAGGCCAGTCGTGTACTGACAGTGTGCGTCTGTGTGTCTGAAGGACCCAAGCTCTACAAAGAGCCCAGCTTCAAGTCTAACAAGTTCATCATCCACAACGCCATCTCCCGGTGCTGCCTGGCTGGCAAGGTCAATGAGGCGCAGAAGAACAAGATCGTAGAGGTGGGTCTGCTTGACCATCTTCCTGACCTTCTTGGTCTGTTTGCCTGTTTATCAGGACGTTCACACCTCCTCACACTCTCACTTTGGGCTTCCCATTACCAGGAGATGGAGAAGAGCACGGCCAACCACTTCCTGATCCTGTTCCGGGATTCCAGCTGCCAGTTCCGTGCCGTCTACACCATGAACCCCGAGACGGAGGAGCTGGTCCGGCTGGCCGGCATCGGGCCCCGTGTGCTTTGCTCCTCCATGGTGGAGTCCATCTACAAGTACAGCTCGGATCGCAAGCAGTTCACTGCCATCCCGTCCAAGACCATGTCCATGAGCGTGGATGCTTTCACTATCCCAGCCCACCTGTGGCAGAGCAAGCGGCCCGGCACCCCCAAGAAGCCCAGCACCCCCAAGTAATGGTGCTGTGCCCCCCCCCCCACATCTATGCACTGCGATATCCATTGAAGCACTTGGATTTGATGATTCTTCCCCCCTTGAATGTATGGCAACTAATCAGGTGCGCTCTTCCTGTTCCTGTTTTTTGAAGTGACCAATCAGGACTGGGGGGAGGGGCACATAGTTTATATACTGAAGATGTTTTTTTTTTTCCCTGGTGCCCTTTCAGTAATGTTTGTAATAAGCAAATTAATAACCTGTATATGGTTTGGCTAATGCCGCCTCTGATTCAGTGACCATAGGGCACCGACCGAGGGTGGATCAACCCTACATACTGGGAGTTTTTTATACTACATTTGACATGTCTGAAGAACTTTGTCAGTCTTTAATATTCAGATAACGGATAAAAGACAGTTTTGCCCCTTTTGTCTTTCTTTTATCTCCCCCCATCATTCCTTTGTGTGATGACTGGAAATTGAGGAAGTTTAACATGTAACTGGTAACTCAACTGGAAAATGAAGGACTTCCATGCAAATAAGCTCATTAACTAGGTGAAGATGAAAAGACGTAAAAAACTGAGAATGGAGGAGTATATGTATATATGGTTATATAGTGGTTAGTGTTTCACTCCCCCCCCCCCCCCCCCCCCCCCCCCCCCCCCGGCGATGTTTAATGGGGGTGTACGTGCGGGGTGGTGGTGTGCTGGGCGCGCGGGGGGGGGGGGGGGGTGTGGGGGT
>JAODKE010000050.1:16111681-16134419 GCA_026779605.1 Mormyrus hasselquistii
TTCACACTTTCATACGCTGCTGTGATAAGCTGACCAGGGCCCTGGAGCTTCAGGTTAAGGATGTTCAGTTCCTGTGTGATGTCCACTAGGAATGCAAGGTCCGTGACCCATTTAGGATCATCAAATTCAGGAACATCCATTCTGCCATCTTCCATGAATCTCTACACCTCAGTGAAGTAAAGTACATCGCCAAAAGTTTGCCTCAATTTCTTCTAAAAAGGCACGAAACTGGCGGGGCTGTAAACTCCTTGACCTGATGTAATTGATGCATTTTAAGACAACAGACATGACATGTTCATATTTCAAGCATTTGCTGCATGGTGCCTGTTGGTGTATAATGTAGTGCAGAACAACCGCTGGATCTGCATGTTCCTCTTCTAACTTTCTTTGCACCAGCGCCACCAGTCCATTTTTTTTTACCTGTCATAGACGGGGCGCCATCGGTAGTAACGCCTACTAGTCTGTTCCAAGGTAAACCAGCGCGTTCAATCGCGTCACCCGACTGCTGTTGTCCGGCCGTGCATTGGACACAAACTCAGCAATTCTTCCGTCACCTCAAACTTTTCATTAATACCCCTGGCGAAAATAGCTAGCTGAGCATTGTCAGTTTCGTCTGTGCTTTCGTCAAGCGCCACAGAGTATGCAGTGAAAACCCCCCCTTTCCCGCGTAGCTGATCATAAATGTCACTCGATAATTCAGTAATCCGCTCTGCCACTGTATTTGCCGATAAAGAGAGATTGTTGAACATGTTCTTCTTTTCTGGACATAAAATATCAGCGACCTTCAACATACAGTCCTTCATAAACTGCCCTTCAGTGAATGGCTTTCCCGCTTTAGCGATCATCTCACTCACCACATAACTCGCTTCAACTGCAGCATCAGCATCCTTTTTGGCTTCGTAGAAAATAGTTTGCTGGGATGTTCGCTCTCTCTGCGACTGGGTGGCTCGTTTTTTTCTTTCGTACTGGTACTTCTCATACTGGTCTCCATGTTTAGCAGAGTAATGACGCTTGAGATTGTATTCCTTTAGAACGGCAACTTTTTCTTTGCATATTAGACAGGTGGCATTTCCATTAAACTCCACAAAAAAATTCTGCAGTGTCCATCTTTCCTGAAACTGTCTGTGTTCATCATCCACTCTCCTTTTCGGTTTGGAATAAGACATTTTCGTTCACAGCCAAACAAAAATAAACCGCTAAAGCCCCGAAATTAGCTCTCTTCTTAGCATGTCTGCTGGCACACGTAGGTTTTTTACGCTATCACTGTGTTCATTTTTTTAACCGTGTTTTTGTTTGTGTTGTTTTTGTATATTGAATGAGTAGTTTAAATTGCTATAAAATAACTACAAAAATTATAATTAATATTAAATATTGTTAATTAATATTTTGCGGGCCGGATTGCGTTATATTCAGTTGCGGGCCGGAGGGAGGGCCGTAAATGGCCCGGGGGGCGGCAGTTTGAGACCCCTGGTATAAAGAGTCAGTCATAGAGTTCTCAACTGCTGGTTGAAACAAAATCTTGGTCTGGATTTGTACTCTCTAGACCTGGACTATCCACCTCTGCTAATGAAGGGTCTAACGGTAGAGACCAACTCACCTGACTAAAGGGTAAATTCACAGCCCAGCTTATATGAGTTGCAGACGTATAAAAACGCCCACCCTATCCCCAGAGCATTACATCACCCCAGTGCCCCTACCAGATAGCGCACGCTAATGCTAATGACTGCCTCTTGCGTCCCGTTACCTCTGTCCTTCATTAAGATGATGTCCATGGTGACCACGCGATGGTTGTTGCCATAGCGTCGCATGAGTATGGTTGCCTTGTCGATGGCGATCTTCCCGTGAAATTTCTCCCTGAATCGCCTAACATTCTTCTCCAGCTGGATGGCAGAAAGGTCACGTTCTGCGTTAAGTGATTGCACCCCATGTATTGGAAAACACACACTATACAATATGCAAAAAAAGCAGATACCAGACATTCAGCTGATTAGCTACACCAGGCCACAACATACCCACCAAACAGCATAGAAAACACCTTTTAAAGTTAGTCTTTTTAAACCTGATTGGACCTGTATTCTGTCTGTCATGCTAGTGATGTGATATGAGGTGCTGCCTTTGATGTGGAGTTTGTGTAGCCGAAAATATGTTTAGCATTCTCTGTCATAAAGAGCACCATACACTGTCAGAAAAGAATACCAATTTGTACCTTTGCTTGTCACTGCAGCTGTACCCTCAAGGGTCTGCCATTTGTACCCTAGTTGTAGGTAAATGACCCTTTAGTCTAATTTCAGGTACAAGACATGAATTTTGAGGAATATCCCCAAAGTACAAACAACATTAATGTAACCCCAAAGGTACACAGTGTTCCTGATAGTCCATTTATGTGCCTTAAAAGGTACATTTACCCTTGAGGGTACAGTGACAAGCAAAGGTACAAACAGGGCCGTTTGAAGGAATTTGGGGGGCCCAAGCAAAATGGACATGGAGGGCGCTCACACAGTTTGTCGCTGCATTTTATTCTTAACCAGTCGTTGTCTTGGGGCCTCAGGCCAGCTCGGGGCCCCAAGCAATTGCTTGGTTTGCCTGCCTTGTCGCGACGGGCCTGGGTACAAATTGGTACCCTTTTTTCTGACTGTAGCGAATATATAATGTAAATATGGCCAGATTCTAAACAATTTTCCGTCAAACACGCTTGGACAATATTACTAACACACACACGCAAGCAAAACACGGCAGCGGCTGTCCACCATCTACAAACAAGCTGGACGCACAAACGCAGGATACACAGATCCTCTCTGATACCCCTGCTGGCTCTGCTGAACTCTGAAAAGTGATAATCCTCCGCCATCGCGTCCTGTCCAACATGGACAGACCTGTGTTATTTATGGGTACTTCGATCGTTATACATGGAGTGGTGCAATTTATCAGAGTCCAAAAGAAGCGGTGCCAAAGGAATACGCCCACGTTTATGCCTTGGAATAAAATTTAACGTTGTTTAAGGTGGATGTAGCGGTATGTGAAGATCATCTGAACATCGTTGTGATGCAGTATAGCTTCGGTTACTTCTGACTGATGTAACAGATTTTTTAACACATATTTTCCAGGTTTCCAGGGTCGGTAAGTGGTCTGGGTAGCGGGAAAAAGCCGGCGCTCGGGACGTCGTGCAAAATGGACTTTGCGAGAATGAAAGTTAGAATAAATGGAAGTAATAAAGCAGATGTTTTTTCATTATTTCGGAACATTTCGGATCGAGGAAATTACAAAACTGCCGTACTAACAATAATGCATATTTATGAATATTGATCCTCTTTGCCACACAACGTAGCATAAATTGCAAGCATAAAAAACGGAACGCAGAAAATGAGTCTACCTCCACTTCTTCTCGCAATCGGTTCATTTCCTGCTTTGGTTACACTTGTCAATAAGTGGCTCTTCTTCTTTGCTCTTCTTTATAGCAATACGTGGAAAAAGAGCGTAGCTTCATTTGCTTGTCACGATTTCCTGCTTGAAGCGGTGTGTATGCGACGCCTGTTTTCTCTTTTATTACTTTACTTTCAGTTTATTATGTAAACGATTTCTCTACCTGCCAGCTGGCGGCGCCATAACGTCTCGGAAATAAGAAGCGTATTCCTGATGTATTCGGGAGATATATCTTAGCACAATTAAGTTAATTTACTTTTAGATTCAATGAAGCACTGCTTTAAAGCATTTAGTTTTCTTTACTTTTTTAATTGAATGAGTTAAATAGGCCTACATTTAAAAGAATAAGCATGTTTCGTTACTCGTTTTGCAACCAGGTGTGGGACCATAAACTGTTTCTGGAATATTTTGATAAGCGGATTCAGTTGAAAGGGAATGTAAACTTATTTTAACCACGTATCACAGGTGGCTTTGCATATCGCAGCCATCAGTTCTCACATAAGTCTGTCCAACAAAATGAGGGAAGAGTTAGGAAAACCTGCAGTTCGGGCTGGAGTGGCTGTGTTGCAGGTGTCTATAGGGCAGGACTATTCAAATCACGGTCCTCAAGGGCTGAGCACTGCTGTTTTTCCAGCTTTCCTTTACCTGAGAGCCAGGTGTGAAGCCTCTGGCCAATTAGAGCCAAAAATTATTGAGCTAACTTCCTGGGAGACTTGAAAGCAAGGCCTGGATTTGGAATCGAGGGCCAGATTTGAATGGGGGTCTATAGCGTATCTGGCTTCTAAATCTGAGCTGTAACACCATGTGCCAGATGGACGCTATGATCGATGTTATACAAAGAGCATTGTTGTTCATTTTAGTGCCTTACGGCTGAATGCACATTAACTTTCTATTAGAGGTGGAGATTTCAGGTCCAGAAGGTTCAAATCCTGACCAAGATTTTATTGCAACCAACCAGTTGAGTCTCTGTGACTGTGACTCTTCATGCTCAACTGGTTGGTTGAAACAAAATCTTGGTCTGGATTTGTACTCTCTGGACCTGAAATCTCCACCATTACTTTCCATAACTGTGAGGCCTATTACCAAGCAACTCATGTGTGTTGGAGGTGGCCTGTAGCGTTGTTTCGGCTCACGACAAAGCAAATAGGATTATGGGATGATCTCGGGATTTCGCTATAGGGCTGGGCCCCCCCGCAGATCTGTCAGCCGAGCTCATATTAAGCACAGGCATAGAGGCTCAGTTAATTATCATGCTGGATGGTAGCATAACGCTGGTCACTTTTAATCTAAAAACGACACAGTCGTGATCGTGTTTTATGACGTCTTATATTATCTAACCCTAACAGCCCCTGGGGCCGGCTGTCAGATAGTGTTGCAGATTTCGGCCCGAAACCAGTATAGAGACAACAAAATACGCTAGATGAAGGTTGTGCACACGTTTAGGGACACTTTGTAGCGACATTCATTAAGACATGCAGCAATCACTTTATTTATCCTTTTGTATTTGTTTTACCCTTTAGCAAAGCTCAAAATCTTAACTGAGAGGTGACATCAGCAGAAAATGCCATGCATCACCTTGTCAACCGGCTGTTATTGGAATATCCTGCACAACTCACTCGATCGACTGGTTTTTCCGGCCAGCAACATGTTACAGCATAGTCCCTGTGGAATAGACGTGATGCAAAAATATGAAGAAGTGCTCGGTAAACTGGGTCAACGGACGGAAAGAACGGAACGACCTTACCAGTCCATTGTTTCTTTGACCAGAAAGATTCAAGATTCAACAGGTTTATTCGTCACATACACAGTTGTAACAACATGTAGTGGAATGTGACCTTGGTCACTGAGCGGCTGTGTATAATAACAAAATACAGAGAAAAAACAAGGAAAAATAATAAGATAAAAAAATATATGAAATGTTCAGCTGTACATAATCTATATGTAAGTCATAGGTAAGAGGTATTTTGCTGTGCAGTATAAGTGCAAGAGGCCTGAGGCGCCAACGATTATGACAGTGTGACATAGCACCTAGAGGGATTGATTATTCTCCTGCTTTATGAGCCTTATGACCTGCGGAAAAAAGCTCCTCCTTGACCTTTCCGTTCTGGTCATAAGGCTGCGGAAGCGTTTGCCTGAATTCAGCAGGCAAAACAGAGAGTTATTGGGGTGGGATGGATCCTTGGAGATCTTTGTTGCTCTGCTCCTGCAGCGGCTGGTGTAGATGTCTTGTAGGGAGGGCAAGGCAGATCTGCTGCAGTACCCAGCTGCTCTAACCACCCTCTGCAGGGCTTTCCGGGCCTGGATAGAGCATGAACCGCGATGTGATGCTCATGGTCAGGATGCTCTCTATGGCAGCCGAGTAGAAGGTCTTCAGGACAGCAGCAGAGACCTTAAAGCTCCTCAACTACCTCAGGTGGTAATATGGTAGATGTCAACTTTAACATTGATCTAAAAGATGTAAAAGTACATTTTGAAAGGTTTTACATTATGACCTTTTTTTACTTTATTACGGTGTCTATCACAGTGTTCACAGAGGTGTCCCTTAGAGGTGCAGATATTTGTGGACAGAATAGCATTTTGAGGTCTGATGAACTAGTGTTTCCCAAATCAGTGCTCAGGGCACACTAGACAGATCCACATTTTTTTTTTATCCCAGTTCCCAGGACACATGACCCAAGAAATCAGGACCTCTAAATACCTTACAGTGGTGCTAGGAACTGGGATAAAACAAAAAAGTGGATCCATGCCGTAGTATCCTGTGCACTGGTTTGGAAAACCTTGGTGCATCAGACCTGATATCACCAACATGCTAATCTGTCCACAAATATCTGCACCTCTAATGGACCAGAATCAAGAGATAGTGGGTGTGTAGAAACAAGAGGCAGAAGGGAACAAGGGAACAAAAGCACTGGACAGCAGGATCTTCATGGGTAGCCAAAGGATCGTATCCCACACTCCCACAGCACATGAGGACACAAACGACTGCAGTTACCTACATTTTATTAGAAGTAATTTATTTTACAACTTGTCTGTTGCAAACAAACAGTAAAGATGAGCTTCTGTACAATGATTTTAAACTACTTTTAAACAAGTATAAGAATTAATAATAACCGTAAAAAAAAATCTAAGTGTTTCTAGTAATACAGGAACAAACAAGTATTGGCCTTATTCTGTCTGAAAACAACGCTAATGTTTGTTCTTTTTGTCGTTTTGTGTTTTTTTAGTACATACTCATTTTAGAAACATAAGACATTTGAAGCAGACAATTCCACTTCAAACAAACACTATTTACAAGCAGAAAATCGAGTTTCTGGACATGCACAGTGTAGCGATGGAATGACAAATGAAGAGCAAGTTAAAAGAAAAAAAAAACAGCATTTGCATGTCTGTACACCGCTGTCGCACATTGCAGTCCTTTGCTTATCTCTGGTTTTCCCGGTGGGGAAAAAAAACAACGCACTTTAAACACACAGTCCTGGTGCGGCAGGGCCGAGTCGCTGAGCTGGCCATGCACTCAAAGGGCCTGTCCTGTCTGCAAATGGTTACAATCCCTCAGCACCTGGGGTGACCCCGTGACGAGGATTCAAAGCGGCGGTGGGCTATCAAATAGACTCCGGCAGTGGAAAGGAATGGGAAATTAGCAGCGGGATCACTTATTGTTACAGCAGGCAGGCTGGTGGATGGGGAAGAACAACAACTAGAGGGAGGTGTGGGAGGCCCCACCCATTCTCTGAAGGACCACGGGATTGGCTGCCGGAGAGAGAGACAGCAAATGACAATCATGTATGACACTACATAGTAGTGTTAGCTCTGTCCGCCCAGCTTCTGACATAACCCCCCGCGCAGAAATGACTCCATCCCCCCTGCCAGGTGTCACATGGGCAGAGCCACTACATGCCTGAACAGGAAGTGAGGCAACTAGACGGGGGGGAGGGGCCTCCTGTACAGGGAGCGGTGATTTCGGCAGCAACTGTGAGGAAGCGAGCTCCGATTTCGATGAGGTCACTAATAAACGGCTGGGAGTGTGTCCCCAGTAACGGGGGGTGTGTGGTTTACTGTCCCAGTGCCGCCACCATAGCCTGGCTACATTTGACTAAAGCGCAACACAAGGAGTCTGTGGGACCTACAGACCGGAATGTCTGTGTGACAGAAAGCAGCAGCTGGTAAACATAGCTTTGATCGCCATGGCGATGCCGTCCATGGCTTCAGACAAACAAAACAAAACAAAAAAAAAAATCAAAAATCAAACAAAATGCAAAATAGGCAGTGAAATGCGAACCACAAAGGTAGACTGACAGCTGGCAAACTGGTATTTAGATGCCGCTTATTTAGTAATGGAATAAATGCCCTTAGCCAGTAGACTAACTTACCATGGCTGGGATTCTGTGGCAGAAGAGGTTCGTTCCACCTTTGGGGGGCGGGGAGGGGGGGGATCTAGAGCAGCCAGCGAGAAACCCCTAATTGTGCGGTTCATCCTCATACCAAACAGCGGACAGCTGTTTTGCTAATACTCATGCTAATATTGAAATGGTCTGTTGCCCGTTCGCTTTCGGAGCCGTCAGCCCCCGCCCCGCACACCCAGCAAGTGCTTCAGAAATGCCCCCTACATCCGTACAAAGAAACAATACCTATCTGGAATGTTAAAAGACCCTCCTCTGATCAGAACGAAATCCTAGTGTTGGCCATTTTTAAGTCTATGTGTTACAACAAGCTACTTTTGTTGTTTGTTTGGCCTAAATAAATACTTAAAGAAATGAATCAGTCAAAACTGGCAATTGATCTCTCTCATCCTGCACATTTTTGGCTCGACTTATCAGGGGAGGACGAGCCTTTGTAATAGTGTCCACTCTAAATGTTGATCTTATACGTTTTATTTGGCAAATTCTGGATAGGGCTGTAGAGCAGACCAATTGGTGTTGCATGTATCGTGTTTTGAAGAGTGATGTTGAGCTGTATGGGGGGTTCGACCCGCATTTAAAGGTCAGATTTCTCTGTAAGAGGGAGCAGGCATCTGAAATGTACTCAGGAGAAACAATAAAAGAAGAATAAATAAAAATGAAACAGGAGGAATTTCCCACAATAGTTGACTTTTCTCTTCATCTACTTTTTAAAAGTTTGTTAGTTTCAGGAAAACCTCCCCTGCCTTTGAAATTAAAGACTTCAGATTTCTTCATATACTTTTTTTCCATTACAAAAGTCCATTTTGACAGAATAAGTCTTACTTCATTAAATTGTCTTCTTTTTAAGACAACAGACTTAATTTTACCTCCTGTTCGCTTGCAAAGCCAAGCTAACAATTCATTGGATAACACAGTCAATCCGAATCCAAACAAAATCTTGGAAAGGGGGTGACAGATTTATATTCATTCAAAAAATGACAACTCCTACAGTGAGCTGTAATTTTTTTTTCTTCCCCACACAAGTCCTCATGGTCCAGTGGCGACTTCACGCAAACACCTGCATCTTGCCGTTGGACTCCTGGACGTGAGGGATCTGTGTCTGGGCGGGACCAGCCACGGCCGGGCTGGGGGTGGAGTCTGACCAGTCGGACACGCAGTGCGGGGAGGGGCTGGACCAGGGCTCAGGGGACTCGGGCGACGGCGTCAGGTACGGGTGCTCGTTGGGCAGGTGAAGGTAATGCTTGGGCGTGGCATCCAGGGCGGAGCTGTAGCTGTGCTGAGAAGGTGGAGTCGGGTAGTCCTCCAGACCTGCCCCACTGCCGGCACTGGTACTCGGAGCCTGCGGGGGAGGAGCTTGTGGGGTTGGGGCTTGAGGTTGCTCGGGCTGTGGGGGCGGAGCCTGGGCGGGCTGCTGTTTGAAGAAGGGTGGGGGCGGAGCCTGCTGAGGAGTGGGTGGGGTCGGCGTGCCCATGCGGGTCATGCTCTGCTGGCTGGCCAGGCTGTGCTGCTCAGCGATGGAGGGCAGCTTGACTGGGCTCAGTGACTGCGGTGTGGACACAGGCGTGGGCTGTAGCAGGGCCTGCTGGGAGCCGTGGAACAGCCGCTGCTGGTGCAGGAGGGCGGCCTGCTGCTGTTGCAGGGCTGGGCCCTGGGGGGCCACGCCAGCTTGGGTGCTGGTGGGAGGGTGCACCAGGCCCACGATCTGCTGGCCGCACTGGGAGGTGGTGGGCAGACGGGCGTGCCAGTCAAAGGGCACGCTGACTGGGCTCACCATGCCCAGGTTGAGCCCCAGCTGGCTGGTGTTCAGCACATAGCCTGGGGGGCCGGGGGCCACCGAGGACATGGGGATGCGTCCCATGGAGAGCGCGCTATCGGCAAGCTCGCCCAGCTGCGCCATGGAGACAGCAAAGGGGCCGCCCGCTGCATCCAGCAGCCCATGCACCATGGGGGTGCTGGGCATGGATACGGAGGGGTGGAAGAGGCCTGGGGAGGGCATGGCAGCCGGGGAGGCGGGGTTGGTGACGTAGCCGGCATTGCTGGTGCCGCCGCGTGGCGAGTCCAGTGAGTCGACAGGGGACAGTGTGACAGAGCTCTCCAGCAGCGAGCTCTGCATATCCAGCGTCAGCTTCCGGTTCCGTGCCTTACCCACGTCTTTCAGCCCACTCTGCGGCCCCACCAGCCCTGCCCCCTTGGCCCCTGGGGGCCGCCGGCCCTTCTTGCCCTGTGGCGTGGGCTTGAGGCCAGACGCGAAGGCGCCGGGCGGGCACATGAGTGGCGAGAGTGCGTGTGCCCCCTGTGGGCTGCGGACGGTGTTGTACTCGTCTAGCAGCTGCACGATGTCATGGTGCATACGCTCCTGCGCGATGTCGCGCGGCAGCCGGTCCATGTGATCCGTGATCTCACGGTTGGCGAAGTGCGCCAGCAGGATGCGCACGGCCTCACAGCTGCCCTCCCGTGCCGCCAGGAACAGTGGCGTCTCTTCCTGTGGTGGTGGTGGGGGGGGCAAAAACTATTACATACACATCCTGAGGACACTCTGTGAACTGAAGATGTGGCCCATGTTCATTGCGCAAAGAAAACATCTTTTCCCCATACAAGCAGCTTAGCACCAAATACAAATTAATCAGTGTGTGGCTCAGCAAGTTGGGACGCTGTGTCTATGGACACAGTAACTGGACCATTGCTGGTTCTAATCCTGTGTGGTTGGCAGAGTGATTTAACATTTGGGCCTGTGAACAAGGCCACAACCCCCAATTGATTTGACCCTGCTCTCAACTGTACATTGCTTTGAATAAAAACAAATTGTTTGTAAATAAAACAGAGCAAAAGAACAGGATGAGCTCTCATTGTCTGAAGTCCTTGTTGTGTATCCTCATCATCTGCTAAAAACTGGGCTTTATGTCCTCTCTCGCCCCGGGTGTGGGGATGAGGCGCTCTCAGTACCTTGAGGTCCTGCATGTCCTTGTTGGCACCATTCTTCAGCAGAGCCACCGTCGCCTCCACGTTGTTGACGGCAGCTGCCCAGTGTAAGGCTGATTTACCTGCAGCACGGACCAGCGGACATGGTGGTTAGATTGACAGAAATTCCGCTACACAGACATAGGCTAGTAATTAATGTCTGCCTTTGACGATGATGAGACTACTAACTTCTGATGAAAAGCTAGAGGTCCACTCTTGTTTTAAGTCACCTCTTGTCCTGATGAGAGCGTCATATTTCTACACTCCAGTTTATACCAGTTGCAGGTTATTTGCCTCTGCCCCCTAAGTTCCCATACTCCCTACCAGTCAAAACATCTGGCTATTGATGCTGCACCCAGTCACCCCCCAGCTGTCACATGACCCTCAGGATGCAGCCTATGGGATGCCCCACCCACCGAGCTCGTCCACAGCGTTAACGTCAGCATGGCAGGTGATGAGCTCCTCCACCATGCCCTCGACGGCCAGCCGGGCGGCCAAGATCAGCGCCGTTGAGCCGTCGTACATGCGGGCATCCAGGTCGGTGGCACGATTGCGGATCAGAATCTGAAAGCACATCAGATGCACTCAATAAATGGATAAGTCAGATATGTGTGAGTGGTATGTTTCGGGTACTCTGTGTGTGTGTGTCCGCCCACCTGGAAGACCCCCTGTGCGTCCGCAGCCACGGCAGCATGCAGCGGCGTGCGGCCCGTGTTGTCCTGCGCGTTGGCGTCGGCCCCGGCGTCCAGCAGCCTCTTAGCGGCGTCGGCGCGGGCATAGCGGGCAGCCAGATGGAGCGCCGTCTCACCGGTACGGTCCGTCTGCGCGGCCAGCGAAGCGCCTTGGTAGATCAGATCTGAGATAATGTTGGCTGACGACTCCTCGGTGTCCTCTTCCTCTGCCACATCCGTCTCCAGGCCGCCGCCACAGAAGGATGCCAACATCAGAGGAGTGAAGCCATCTGCACAGGATATCAGGCACCAGCCAATTAAAAGCTTTGCTTTGTTACATGTAACATTTGTTTTGTAATGCTGTAACGTGAGACTGAAGATCACCTAATCACGATCTACGTGTCAGTCAAATGAAACACGAGTGCCCTCCCCCACGTACCTGGGCCCCTGACATTGACGTCCATGCAGTCACTGTCAAACTCTCCCTGGGGAGGCGTGAGTGCCATGGATGGAGGCATGCGGATGTCGGCGGCTGCCAGGTGATGCTGGGTCCAGCGGCGGCAGTCGACGGCATCCTCGCTGTCCGACATAACACTGGGCTCCTCCACCTATGTGATGATGCAGTGAACGATTTGTAGAGGTGCACTAGGTGTATATGAGGGCATTGTGACCATGAGCATCGCCAACAGGAGCGAGGAATGCCCCACCTTCAGCCTCTTGGCCTCGGGGCAGTCGGTATCCAGCCACTGGTCATTGTGGTCTCCTAGCAGGGACTCCTCTACAGTCTTGGGAATGTGTCTGTGGGAATACGCGCACTTAGTGCTCCGCACCGATGTGTGTGTGTGCGTGCGAGCATGCGGCCACCACCACTCACTTCATGCCCAGGGCATCCTGGCCCACTGGCTCCCTACGGCTCTTGTTGCTGGCTGCCTCCTTCTTGAGCAGGAAGCCCTCGGGAAACCACAACGTGCTGTGCTCCCGCTTGCGCCGGGCGATCAACATGCCCAGCACTAGGATGACCAGCAGGAAGAGCGCTGCCACGCCCACCAGCAACAACTTGACCCACTCTGGCACTTCCGTGACAATTTCGGGCAGTTTCTCACCTGTTGTGGGGGTAAGGTAAATGAGAAAGGGACCACAGGACACCTGCATGACACCATTTACTGTATCCACACTTGCAGCTTTACTGACTTTTAGGTTATTTACTGACGTATTTAATGTTATTTTATGCGCAGTCATGTATGTGCTGCCCCCTTGTGGCCCCTGCACTACACTACATCCAAATCCTGCTAACATGCCTGTGAAGCAATATCGATCAGCGACACTCACTGCGGACTTCTTTGATGGGGTACGGCAGCCGCAGCATGTCCACCGCGGACAGTGCCCCCAGGTACTCTGCGGCGCTATTGGCTGTGGGGAAGCAGCTGTCCTGTGTACATAGCCTGTTGTCGATCTCCAGGTACACGATGGACCTGTAGGGGGTAGTGTGGAGCACAAAGGGTGTCAGTGTTGTAGAGTTTATCGGTGAAGACAGGCACCCCTGTCTGGGCATGCCCACTTACCCGATGACCTCCTCGTGAGAAGTGAGTTCGCGTTTCAGACGGGGGCCACGGCGTGTATACGGCCGGATCATGGCTTCGCCATTGTGATCGAGGCGGAAGCGCAGTGTTGTGCGCAGGATGGAGCTGAGGCGTTGCAGGAAGGCTGTGCTGGTCCGGAGCAGCTCCTCTGGTGGAAGTAGGACCACAATAACCAGGATGCCGTCGGCTAAATGTTCCGGAACCTTCTCAGCGCAGTCCAGGCCGTCCCAGCCACACTCCTCCGTGTTGCAGCCTTGATCGCAGCGGCCATCGCCATAGTGGTCGATGCAGTAAGCCTCGTAGATGGGGCTGAGGGGGGAGGGGACAGAGGGGCGTAAGCACTACATCACTGGGCCAAAAGATGGAGAGGAAGATAAGGAACAGACACTCACTTGCATGTCCTGGCCCTGTTGTGGCAGTCGAAGTTGTCAAAGAGACACTCAGGCCGATTGCAGGCCTCATCGCATTGGCTGTTGTTGAAGACGTGCCAGCACTGGGGATCGTCGCATTTGGCCCAGGGGTTGATGGCCAGGGAGCAGTCGCCACCGTCCCACTTGCAGGGGTAGGTGTTGCACTCCTTGTCGCAGATACTATCATTGGCTTTGCCGTGGCAGTCGGCCAGTGGACACACAGGTTTAGGCTCCACGGACAGCTCGCAGCGTTTACCTGCCCAGCCGTTGGGGCACTGGCAACGAAAGTAGGGGAAGCTAGAGTCCTCGGCGCAGACGCCTCCATTGTGGCACGGCTGGGAGGAGCAGCTGTCGGAGCTGCGAAGCTGGCAGTCGGGCCCGGTGAATCCCGGGTGGCAGGTGCAGAGTGGGCCACGAGGAGTCAGCATGCAGCTGCCCCCATTGTAGCAGGACAGCTCCCGGCATGACAGTAGACTGCGCTCGCAGTTAAGGCCTGTGTAGCCCTGGGGGTGGACATGACGGAGACATCGTCTGATACACAGTAGAGGTGCACCAATCGAACGTGCTGAAGAGGGTCAGCTGATCATGTCAGAGGGGCAAAGTGTACTCACAGGCTGACAGCTGCAGGTGTACCCCAGGGCACTGCTTGGGGACAGGGAGCAGAAGCCCTCATTCTGGCAAGGTTGAGACTCACAGACGCTGAATCTGCTCTGACATCTTCGACCTGCGGAGGACACCGGAGGTGAGCAAGATGGTGAGGACGCCCCCTGGTGGCCA
The DNA here is from genome assembly GCA_026779605.1 of Mormyrus hasselquistii. Taxonomy (NCBI): domain Eukaryota; kingdom Metazoa; phylum Chordata; class Actinopteri; order Osteoglossiformes; family Mormyridae; genus Mormyrus; species Mormyrus hasselquistii. Next base: position 16,125,898 of record JAODKE010000050.1, read on the forward strand.
CAGACAGTGGCACATATATGCATAGCCATATACTGACACACGTACCCGTGAAACCTGGCTTGCAGATACACTGGTAGTCGTTGGGAAGTTGGATACAGTCTAGGCTACTGGAAGGGCTGCACGGGTTCGAGCGGCACTCGTTAATATCTCCCTCGCAGCGCTCGCCGGTGAACCCGGGCGGGCAGTTACACCGGTACCCCCCAACTTGGTCCACGCAGGTCCCATTGTTGAGGCACTTGGGTGCCCCCCGGAGCCTCGGGGAGGGACTGCAGTCATCCTCATTTATCTCACACAAGACACCTGAAAAGGTGAGGGGATATGTTAAATGTGGAAGGTGGGGGATTAAATTGAAATGAATGATGGAAATCTTTCTGTGTTCTTACCCAGGGTCCCGGGGGGGCAGGAGCATATGTAGCGGCCAACCAGGTCGATGCATGAGCCCCCATTTTGGCACGGGTGAGACTGACATTCATTGATTTCGACCTCGCAGTTCATTCCCTGGTAGCCTGGCATGCACTGAGAGAGAGGGACACCATCTGTCTGTGGTCTTTTCCAGTATCATACAGCAAGACCACCATGGTAGCCAGTTCTAGTCACGATCAAACCCCTGGGCGCTCACCTCGCAATTGTATCCTCCCACATAAGCCCTGCAGGTGGCGCCATTGCGGCAGGGCTTATCTTCGCAGTGGTCCACCTGGCTCTCACAGTAGCTGCCTGTGTAGTCCGTGGGACACTTGCAGTAGTGAGCGGAGCCCGTGTTGACGCAATGGCCGCCATGGTGACACAGCTGGTCAATCCTGATACCTGCATGTGTGATGGGGGTGGACATAATTCAGCACACGCAGGGTGATAAGCGTGCACTCACAAGGGGGGGGGGGGGGGGTCCAAGATGGATAGCAAACGCACTTCTCTGCATTGCGGCTGCCTCGCAGGACACTCCCGGGATGTCGCAGTAGCGGCCGGACCACCTGCCCACACAGTCGCAGGTGAAAGAGCCATCCTGCTGGCGACAGCGCCCCCCGTTCTTGCAGGGAGAGGACAGCCGACACCAGTCTACTGCCATCTAGTGTGAGAGGGCAGTAATTACACACAATCCCAGAGTTTCACTTTCTGCATACACACATTTGTCGGGTAGGTGGGGGATGGATGGTGATGTGTCAGACCTGGCACCGGTTGCCGGTGTAGCCCTTGGGGCAGACACAGTGGAAGGCCTCTAGGCCGTCCTGGCACACGCCACCATTCAGGCAGGGTTTGGCGTCACACTCGTTGACCTCGTGCTGGCAATTGGACCCAGTGAAGCCGGAGCGGCAGGTACAGGAGTAGCCGTTGATCTTGTCGACGCAGGTGCCCCCATTGAAACAGGAGCTGTAGCCAGTGAGGGAGATGGGGAAGGGGGGAGATGGGTAAGCTTTGTGTTTAAAACAAGATGGCTGCCCACAGAAGCAGGGAAGGTATTGCTGACCTCTCCGTGCAGTCAGGGATGTTGGTCTCGCAGTGGATGCCGGTGAAACCGGGCTTGCAGGTGCAGGTGTAGCTGTTGACATAATCTGTGCAGGTGGCTCCGTTCAGGCAGGGGGCGCTCTGACATTCATTCACCTCCACGGAGCAGCGCGGCCCCGTGAAGCCCGGCAGGCAGCTGCAGCGGAACGAGTTGATGCCGTCGGTGCAGGATCCACCACTCAGGCATGGATCTGGATCAGGAGAGAACGGAAAACCGGCGATGAGAAAGTGACCGTGGCAAGACGGGTGAGCAGGCCGGTGTCTAGATGGGCGAGGGCGGGTTTGCTCACTGGGAAGGCAGTCGTTAATGTCAGTCTCGCAGTTGGGGCCCGTGAATCCTGGGCGGCAGGTGCACATGTAGCTGCCCAGGGTGTTGGTGCAGGTGCCCCGGTTCTTGCAGGGGTTCAGTGTACACTCGTTGATGTCGATGTTGCACTGGTGACCTGTAGGGGGAGACAAAGTGCATCAAGTGTCACATTTTCATTCCATTCTGAATTTGTAAGATTACGTCCGTTATCGTGTTTAATAGTGTTTTATTGCTTTAATACATGAGTACACGAGTAAGCGTTTGCGGAGGCTCACCTTGCCACCCAGGCTGGCAGGTGCACTGGTATCCCAGATAGTCGGGGGTGTGGCTGCAGATGCCCTGGTTTTCACAAGGGTTGGGGGAGCACGGTGTCAGGACATCGGTGCATGTGAGCCCACTATAAGGCAGCTCGCAATGGCAGGTGAAGCTGGCCGCCCCGTCCACGCACGTGCCCTTGTTCAGGCACGGATTGGACGCACACTCATTAATGTTGATCTGGCACAGGGGGCCTGTATGGAAGGGAAAGAAAAAAAAAGCACAGGTCATATATGTGCATAACATTTACCGATGACAGTGGACAGCCACTAGAGGGCAGCATGTGATCCCAAATACAGGCAGTAACCTTGTACAGCCAAAACTCAGTGGAAGTTTGTTATAAATGGGAATGTCATATACAGATTGACAGGCAATATGGCTGAACAGCTTGGTGGTCTATGTGGTTAACGAGAGAACATTCTAGGCCTGACGCTCCGCAGATCTCCAGCGATGTTTCTGAGGCCGTTCCCGCCGGGGAGCCACCAAACACCCCGCTCACCTCGGAAGCCCAGCTGGCACTTGCACACGAAGCCATTCAGCTGGTCGACGCAGGTGCCGCCGTGCTGGCACGGGCTGGACTGGCAGTCGTTACGGTCTACGTCGCAGTTGGCGCCCACCCAGCCGGGCTCACAGTCGCACCTGTACCTGTGAGGTGGACAGACAGACAGTGAACCTCATATGGATATGGGTGCACCGAGAGCCATGGGCTCGGGGGCGGGGCTTGGGGGCGGAGCCTTACCCATTGAGGTCATCCCGGCAGCTCCCATGGACGCAGGGGCTGCTGCTGCACTCGTCCACCTCGGAATAGCACAGCGGGTCATGGAAGCCCTCGGGACACTGGCAGTGGAAGCCATTCTCCTCATCCACACACGTGCCCCCATTACGGCATGGGTTTGAAACACACTCGTCTATCTCCACCTTACAGAGGGGGCCTGCAAGAGGGAGGGAGCAGGGAGGGGTGGGTGGTGAGTAGATTACATTTCTGCAGTTGATCTCGATGGCTTAGAACACTGTCCCTGTGATCAGAAGGTTGTTGTTTTAAATCTCAGGGTCGGATGAGTGATTTCACCGTTGGGACCTTAAGCCGGACCCTGCTAGACCCTCCAGGGACAAGCTGACCCAGACTTGTATGTCACTATTTATAAAAGTGTCTGCTAAACAAATGTAAAATGTAGAAGGATCTGCCCTCCAGTAATTCATGCATTAAATTAGAGTGACATTGCTTATCATGCTAAATAGATGAGCATGTTTATGTATAGGATGGAAACTGCATGAGCTGTTTAATCATGCTACGGCTCACGGAAGGCGCCTTTTACATTCATCGTAGGTTTTTTGTGTTCTCTAAATGAAATTTATATTTTTTATATTAAAAATCCCTAGAGTTTCGGATTTGGCATTCCTTCAGTGCAGTTTTTTGGGTTTTTTTATTTTTGCAACCTATCACTGAGCTAACGAGTATGTGAACATGTGTCTCACCTGTGAAGCCCGGCTTGCACACGCAGTCATACCGATTGATGCCATCTTTGCAGATGCCATAGTCGCAGGGGTTGCTGGCGCAGTCATCGAAATTGATCTCGCAGTTGGTGCCTGTGGAAATACCAAGGACGTCAGCAAATGAGGGTGCTGAAGATCGAGGGGTCAGACGCAGGGGAGAGCGGGGCGGAGCCTCTCACCGGACGTGCCGTGCCGGCACTGGCAGATGTACTTGTTGACTAGGTCCACGCACTTGCCGCCGTTCTGGCAGGGGTTGCTGTGGCACTCGTTGAGCTGGTTCTCACACCGGTAGCCGGTATAGCCAGGCTCACAGTTACACATGTAGCTGGCGATGCCGTCCACGCAGGTGCCATGGTGGCAGGGATCTGGCTGGCAGTTATCGATGTTACTCTCGCACAGGGCACCCTCGAACCCTGGGAACGGAGGCAGAGTGAGTTGAGCTTTCACCGAGTCTCTCTGTGTACTGGAAGCCCATGGGCAGAGGACACGGGACATTAGCCTTGAACTTGAGAGGGAACGTTCCACGTCTGGTGTGTGGTGCGGCTCCCATGAAGGACCTGGGCTTTCCGACCCTTCACATAGAGCCTCAAGGCTGGAGGCTGCCAGACCATAATAATGTCAGTCACATATCACTTCATTTCTCATTCCATCTTCATTTCCCACTGAAGCCACACATTTGTTTGGGAATGGGGTTGGGGGGGGTGTCAAAAAAGAGAGCTTCACTCAGGAATTGAGTCCTCTGTCCCCCCCCCTCAACCCCTTTGTCTTCTCTGTTCATACAGAGAAAGAGTCCAAGGCTCAGAGTCCCAGATCGCTTAGTTTCCATGGCTACACTATGACTACCAGTGATCCATAGAGCTGGGCGGGACCTCTGGCCTCTGGGGGCGGGGCCTGTCGTGGAGGCGGAACTTGCTGATGGCCTCCACTTTAATGGAGTCTCACAGGCTTGCCTTTGTCAGCTCTGCCGTGTGGGTACAATGCGCCGCAGCCGGGCCCCTCCAACGGCCAGCCGCGGTGGAGGGGGCCCGGGGTGGGCGGAATACTAAACAGTCTGGGGGCTACCGGGGCCAGATGCCCCCCCCATAAGAGTGGGCCAGTGCCGAAACGCAAATCTCACACACCATCCCCTCCTCTCTCTGGTCTGCAAATGCACCTTCATGCCATGTACACGCGGCACAAATCATACAAACTGAGACACACACACACAGACACACACAGCCCTGAGCGACTGCAGCTGAGTCTACTATCACTTTGGCCAGAATTGAGTCAAACTTCTATCTTTTAAAAAATAGGTGTTTTCTTGTTTCAGATTTTGATCCATTTGATAATAGCCAGTTATACCATTGATACACATGAATTGTGGCTATACTGATGTTTAGTGTTGAGGGATAGATGAACAGATGTCCCAACGAAAGCCTATACAGCCCTCCAGAGCAGCTGCGAGAGCCATGGCAACCCAGTGATATATCAGGGTCCTTGCCACCCCCAGTGGGTGGTTAGTCAAGACTTCTCTTGAACCTTCATGTAAATCAGTGTTTTCCAATCCAGTCCTCAGAGACCCACAGACAGTCCACATTTTTATTCCCTTCAAGTTCCAGGTAGGGAGCAAAAATGTGGATGTTTGCAGATCTCTCAGGACCAGGTTGGGAGCTACTGCTATAGAGAATGGCCTCTTTTCATGTTGACTGCTAATTCATACTCCTGCTAAGAGGATAGGGGGCACTATGAACAGAGTCTGAGGGCAGCATGGATCAATTTTTACCTTCCGCACAACGGCATTCGTAACCGTTGGGCCGGTCGTAACACTTGGCTCCGTTCTTGCAGGGTGTACTGGCGCATTCATCGATGTCAATCTGGCACATGGCCCCGGTGAATCCTGTGAGATGCACATATCTCAGCTGTCAAAGGAAGGTCACACTTCTCACGTCATCTTAGTGTTACTGTGTTCATGGAATACAGCTGTCTTTGCCCGGTTCTTGACTGTCTGTCTGGGCTGTGCCCCGGAATGCGCACACTGAAATATTCTGGAAGCTCTGTGGAGAACTATGTTGTGGAATGCCTACAATGTGCAGGGACCTGGAATCTCTGTACTGTGCTATGTTATGGAATGTCTACACCGCGCTGTAATCTGGAATACAGACTAGATAAATTCCACAATATCTTGCTTAGATTAAGTACTAAGTTAAATTGAGGCCTTTGTTGATATTTAACAGAGAGGGGTGTGCAAAAGGTTGAAGGGAGGACAGGGTGATTGTTTATTCTCTCTTGGGGCAACCCCAGCCCTGCACTAGCTCCGCAGGATCAATAGCTAGATGGGGGGCAAGAAGAAGGAGGGGACGGGTCCTGTCTGCCCCAGATGTAAATTGCAGAGTTGGAAAAGAATCTCATTAGCCGGACTGCTGTTCCTCTGCACTTTGGGGAGGGCAGTGGAAGAGGGGGTGGGTAGCGGACTATCGTTTTTTCCTCCTGAGCTGTGGCTGACAAGGAGATATGGGGGGTGGGGGGGATGCAGGCAAGTGGAACACAATAGTGTCTTTGTTCAGGCATGTGGATAGACGGACTCCCGGGCCTGTCTGCTAGGCAATGGTTGCCGTGGCACACCAGAGGCAGCACAAGTGGTCCAGTCGCTGTCTCGCGGTTCTCCTCCAGTGGTGAACGGCCTACCTGGCTGGCAGGTGCAGGTGAAGCCATTGACCATGTCCCTGCAGATGCCATCGTTGACACAGGGGTTGCTTTCACACTCGTTCACATCCACCTCGCAGTAAGTTCCCATGTACCCTGGCAAAAGGAAGAATGTCGGGTTTAGAACATGCAAACGTGACATTTGGTCTCTCGGGGCAACTCTCAGCTAATTTCTACATCATTTAGAGCTAACCACTGTGTGTCCCATTAGATGGGAGCTCGTCACAGAACACCAGTGCGCAGAACCGATCGGGAACCTCAACTTATGACCGGAACCTTGTGGATCACTTTCGTGGGGAAAGCAAAGTCGCCTGGGGTGCGTTTGGGACGCTAGACCCACGCAGAGCGAGTAAACTGTGAACCTGTAAAGATACGTCAACACGAATGTCGCTGGAATACTGCAAACTCCCGACTCAGAGACACAGATGCAGGAACAAGGGTTCCTGAAGAGGAAGGGAAGGAACCGAGGGACTGACAGACCCGCCGTGCGTTCCGGAGGGAGAGAGGGGTGCACACAGAGGGCCCCCTTTGTCCCACCATCTATTCCCACATTCATTAACATTCACCACATCGCCCGCCATGATTTCCGATCCAACTCAATTTGACTTATCCTTCAAGATGCCCAAAAGTTAGTAATCTGTATAAATTCAGCGTATCCTTATGCTTATTAAATCTGGTTAGTGGAGCAGGCCACACGTTTTGGTATATCATGGAAGCAATCAACATTGAAGTGGCAGTAAAGAAAGGGACAGCTCAACAGCCATAAAACCTTTTAAGAGATGATAATGCAGATAAAGTAAAAAGACATTGGTGGCGTGGCGGTACTTTTGCAGTTTAAAGTCCGACACATTTGCTAAACATGATGATACGCCCGATTTATACAGATTACTAACCTTTGGCTGTCACAATACACCTCACATTAATATTTTAGGCATACTGCTAATCTGCTTCCCAAATTCTGAGTGTAAGTATACATCTTTATCATATTGAAAAGCCGGAATCTGGACAGTTTTTTTTTTTTTGCACGTCATCTAAAGCCCTGTAATCACATTTCATATCTCGGCAACACTGGCAACTTATTTGACACATAGATAAGTACTGTTTGGCTATAGTTTATTTTGGGTAAATTTCATCCCTTTTTTTGTTTAAAGATAGCATAATATTAAGCACAGATATTTCAGATAATTGTGATATGATACTGTGCAGCCCTATCTTCAGCGGAGCAGCTGTTTCTTTCTGTTTTTGTCACCAGATCTCATTGCGAGACACCAGCCATGTGCACGTGTACATCGCAATAACGATGCTGAAATGATATATTGTGCAGCCCTAGTCTGGACAGTATGGAAAATGAAATATGCAGATACCTCTGCACCTGCTACAACAACTATTCTTCTACTCTTTCTTCGTTGACTTGTGCTCAGTGTTGCCACCTCCTGTAAAACCTCCTGTAAACACCTAGTCAGCTTCCTAGCACATAAGCAGCCGACCCACTTGATGTCCGCTGCACATAAAAATCTGGGTTACACACCAGATGAGGAAATTTGTGTCATTCACCCTGTGCACGGACGGTAAGCGCATGTGGAAAAATGAATCACGACCTGGCTTATAGAGACATGGAGAAGGACATCATACCAAGGCCCGGGCAGAACTTGGTGTCGGATGCCACCTTGAGGTCGGTGTTGGAGATGGAGATGGGCAGCTTCGGCAGAGCAATGGCTGACACGCGGTCCAGGTCGTTGGTGGCAGAGAGAATACGCCATTTCAGGATAGTCGGTTGCTTCTCTCCCACTGCAGAAGGTGGAGGAGGGGCAGGGATTTATTAAAAAAAACACTGCAAGTCTTGTTAATGAAGTCTGAGAAACCAGGAGATTGATGTCCAGGAAGATGGAGATGGCACTGCCCCACGAAGCCTCAAGGCGGGGGTGTCAGGCTGGCACCCCGCACGGTGACTCACCCACAGGCGAGCGGTGCTGGAAGATGTTATTGACAGGAAGGCCCTCTTTCCGCAATGACCAGCATTCAACGATGCTGCCCATCTGACTGGAAGCGCACAGCAAGACCTTGAGGAAAGACAGAGTGTGGACGCGTCAGGCTCGAGGCGGACCAGGGCGGGGGCGCGTCAGGCTCGAGGCGGACCAGGGCGGGGACGCGTCAGGCTCGAGGCGGACCAGGGCGGGGACGCGTCAGGCTCGAGGCGGACCAGAGTGGGGATGCGTCAGGCACA
>JAODKE010000050.1:16191727-16204885 GCA_026779605.1 Mormyrus hasselquistii
GGAACCGCCCCCCCACCCCCCCCCCCCCCCCCCCCCCCCCACCACCAATTTAAACACCTAACAAGTACTCGAATGCATAGCTCTGCAGGATTGTGTCTGTATTTATGCACAAGTGTTGTGGTTCATGAGTAGGAAATATAGGCCTACTATGTATCTGTCCATGTGTGTGTGTGTGTGTGTGTGTGCGTGCATGCATCTGTCTACACATGTATTTCATTCTGCACAGGCACGTATTTGTAAAATGTTGGGATGACAAAGCACAAGAAAACACTGCATTTGAGCAAATGCGCGTTAGCCGCTAATGGCAGGTTCACAGCAAGACCAAATAAAATGGATTCATTGTTCTTTCAGGCGCGCTGGAGGCAGATTTGCGGGGTGTTAAATCCTCCGCAAGCAGGATTCCGTGGACCCCGGTTAGCAAACAGGGAATGTGGACACAAACCAGAATTGTTAATAAGTTCTGACACACAAGGACGATTTCCTTTAAAAAAGCAGACTGCGCTTCAGAACAACATCCTGCGTTATAATACACGCGTTTCGTTTAAATACACCGTTCTAAGGACAGAAAGTAAACAATAAAGCCATATGCTGTATTTATGCATAGAAACGTCAACTTCTATGCATAAACAATTAAGTTACCAAATCCTGAAAAGTAGCAAAGCTGTTTCCCTTGGCTGCGAACCTATAAATGTCTCTGCAAAGTTTATCCAATATGTGAAAGTTCCGTAATTGCTTTTTAAGCATTTTAAATCCTTGGGTTTCATAGCATCACAAAATTACCAAAGCAGGGTAAGAAAAGCCCAGCCGTCAAAACCTTGCCGGGGACAAACCCGGGTGAAGGTCTGCGAGGCCCCCCAGCTTCAGCCTGAACCCTCGCTTGTACAGTTCACAAACTTTGTCCTCCCCCCCACATTCGCTCTAGTTTGCCGGCTTGTATGCGCGTTAGACACGGCGCTGAACCGGGGCAGCGATCTACAATTCAGTGCGATAAAAGGGGTCTTTGTACGGGAGAAGTCACTTGAAAGGGAACTGGCAGTCCCTTTCTGATGCAGCCTGGCAAACGGTATCCTCCCGGAGCTGTCCCCTGGAAACCGTGCTTTCAATTGATAACAGTTGGGAGTCTCTCAAAGAGGAGAAGAAAGGGTTTTGAGGGAGGAGGGGAAACGGCGGAGTGTCAGGATACTGTACGTGTTTAAGCGGCACCCTTGAGTTTGCAGGTAATTGACATTTTCACGCACTTTTATTAATTGACGGAAACTTTATCTCACCTTTTTGCAAACGCGACGCGCGGTATTAACAGAGCATGGATGCTTTTTATGAGCAATAACAGTCCGGAGGACAAGTATGGACGGGTAGGAAGGGACTTTTACCGTAGTATCGCTTCTTTTCGTCTCTGGCGAGCATCGCCGCGATCCGGAGACCGATCCCGGAGGAGCAGCCGGTGATGAGCACCACTTTCCGTCCGTCGCTCGCCATAGTCCGCAGTACCGGGGCGTGGGTCCGCGTCGCTCTCCGCTCCGGGCTGCTGTCCGCCGGGCTTGAAAAATCAAGCGGATCATGCAACCGGCCGGCCATGTGAGCGAGTTTGTATGGTCACATGTTAGGCGAAATCGCCCAGGTTGTCGTGCCCCCTCTGACGGGTCCATGCACGCCGCTTCTCCTCTCCTTTTCCGAACTTTCCTCTTCTGTGCGTGATTCTCATAACAGATATATGTGTGCATAACGCGGAATTAACTATTTGCCATACAAATGGGACAGTAACTGTACACGTGGAATTTAAAGTTTATATATCGGCAACACTTGAAAGTATTCATATAAATGTCCCGTAATAAATGTTTATAATAGTATAATAATAAAAGTTTATAATACTTATCTCTTTTATAAATGTCCCGTAGTAAAAGCAGGTACATTTACTGCTAAATGTGCTGCCTTTTCAAAGACATGCTGAACTGTAGCAGCACCTCTCGTTATGCCTCATAACATTGCTTATTACATATATTAATCTTAGTAATTAGGCCGCATTTAAGAGGGATTTAAATCGCAAAATCTGCAACGGTCGGTTATCCTCTGGACTTCCAGGTTTCACCCACAGCCCAAAAAACTGCGGAATCCAATAATATGTGCATGTATTAAAATTAAAGCGCAATTCAAACTAATACTTTTTATTTTATTTTTTTGTTTTTGCTTCAGTAGGCCTACATTATGACGCAATACTGCAAAAGTTCTGAGAATACAATAATAAACAGCTTTGTAGTGTTTTTGTGTCAGCACGCCTGTTTATCACAAGTTTCTGAATAATATGCAGAAAACACAAGTCAAATCACGGTCAGGGTCTATTAACAACCAATTAATTATCTGTTCTGAAGTCATAGAGCAGTGTATGATGTACACATTATCAAATGCACTTGGCAGATCTGATGGGTTACATTTATACAGGTGTAAATACAAATGTAGGTACGACAGCGGTTCGAAGAAGAAATTTGGCGCTCTAGCTCCCCCCACTGTTGAAATGTTGTACTGCAGGCCACGCTGCTGTTCACGCTCTTCCGATGACCAGCAGATTCACACGGCAATTTGCCACAACTTTTACAGAACAGAAATGGTCGAAGCACATAAAGGAAGATTACCCGGGTTAATCAGCAGTGTGGATAGATGGCCCAGAACATGGTGGGATTGGGTTAGAGACTGAGGTGGTCTGTAGGCACAGCTGGGCTTCAAGCTGCAGAAGACGTCGGGGCTCTTCCTGTAGCACAGGTGGAGGGTGAAAGTTCAGAGGTCACGATCAGGGATTATTTGATATAAGGAGTATCCGAAATAGCTGCAGATTGAATGAGATATGAGTGCAAGCGGGTGCTTAAGGTGTAAATGTACACATTGTGTACATTATTAGTGCGTTAACACACTCACACATGCACACTCATTCAAACACACACCTTTACACACACACATACTGACTCAGTCATACTATCAATCAGTCATATAGCAGGGTAGTAAAATTCTATAACTCCCAGCAAAAATTGCTTTGGCACCACCGTCGATGAAATCGACCCTCTGGTCGGCTAGTCCTGCTAAAGGAGACTTTTCCATAGGATTGCCAGACGCTCCATGAAATTTATTTCTGGCAATGGGCTGTGTCACATATACTTACGTGCAGTGGTGGACATTTCAAGTCCAGGAGTAATAATCCAAACCAGGATTTTGTTTAAACCGATCAGTTGAGTATAAAGAGTCACAGTAACAGAGACTCAGCTAGTTGGTTGAAACAAAATCTTGGTCTGGATTTTTACTTTCTGAACCTGAAATGTCCGCCTCTGCATACATGCTTCACGTGGTGATCTGGGGATGCTGGACTTCCCACTGTACAAAAAATCTGCCTCTAGATAATGTTTGGTCTTTTTATTCTATCCGAAGCTGCTTCCAATGCATCGGTTTCGCTGCAGAGAGCCGGGATCCCAGCAGCCACATCAAACGCAGCCATCTGACACACCGCTAAACCCTGGAGGGGAAGCCTGTCTCACAGAGGCTGCGTCTGCGTGCGTGTGTGTGCGTCTGTCTTTGTGAACGAGGAAGGGCTGTTTTGTTCTGCAGCAGGACAAGCAGACACAGGCCCCTAGTCTCAGGTCTCCTCCTCATCTTTGTCGCTGCATCTGGCCCTCAGCCAAACGTAACCAGGCCATTGTCCCTCAGACGCGACCCCTGACCTCTGACCTCCGACCTCCCTGTTTACCATGGCCGACCCACCGTTCCCGTCTCTCTCTCTCGTGGCTATTCTTGCTCTCCGACAATGCCGAGGTCGGGTCGGCTCCGACCCAAGCTGCATCTCTCAGGCAGAGCGGAGACCCAGTGGGAACGGGGAGGTTTACGGGCGTGAGAGAGAGAGAGGGAGAGAGAGGAAGTGAGAGATAGAAGGGGAGGTGGTGAAGGAGGGTGACAGAGATAGAGGAAAAGAGAGAAAGAGAAAGGAAAGAAGGGAGGGAGGGTATGGGCCAGGGAGGGGGGGGTGTCTTTGTGTACTCTGCGCTCACTGTTGCCGAACGGGGGGTGGAATGCACACAGCCCCCGGCCTTAGAGGGTCACGGAGAAGAACGGGTGGGGAGAGGTGGATGGCGGAAGTGCAGAGCCGGAGAGAGAGAGATCGGGGGATGGAGGAGGGAAGGGCGAGTGGGGGAGTTGGGGGGGGGAACTAATTTATTTGGTGAAAAAATAAATGTCTGTTTGAACAGCTTATTTAAAAGACTCGATCCTATGTGTGAATTACCTTTGTCGTCCTGGGGCCTTAATGAGTGTAATTAACACCATCGTGATTAGCCACTCCTTCCAGTCACGGAGACTCGTTAGGCTGGTGCGTGTGTGTGCGTGTGTGTGCGTGTGTGTGTGTGAGTGTGTGTGTGTGTGTCTGGGTTAGGTGACCCCATCAGAAGTGGATGCCCCATCCCATTTGCCAGAAAATAAAGATGTCTGCCCCCCTGCCCCCAACCACCACCCCTGACCCAACGCCCAGCACAGTTTCACTTCACTCTAGGGACCGCGGAGACAGTCCAGCTCCAGGACACACTTGCTTATGTTTCTCCTACTCTGTGTCTGGGTGGCATTTGTGCTCTTGAAAATCATGAGTCGAAACATCATCCTCTTTCTAATATCAAACATCTATCTGTCATCTAAATGTACTTTACCTGTAATCTATCAGTATTTCATGCAGTCGGTCTCTGACTGAAGATGATGATGAACAGTTGGCCCAGGCCTTAGTTCCATGCAGTGTATCAGCAGAACTCAGACAAATAGAGCCATCACCGATAAAGCGACGCCCGTGTCATTGATGAATCGGGCGAATCACGTTTGAGCCCTGTCCCTGGGCCCTCGAGAGACGACACGGACTCGGTGCCAGCTATCGACGTTATGACTTTCATAAATGATGAATGTTCCCAATATCCTCTGAATTGTTTTTGATCATTTGGAGATGGAAAATAATGGTTCACAGACCGGCCCACCTACTTCACGGAATTCCCGACTCTGCTCGCTGTTCCCGCCTCTCACGGGCGAGGCCTCTCCGCTTTTCCCGTGTCCAGCTGAAGAGCTTCAGATGCGCCCTCAACATCTTCTTGCAATAAAGTCTTGGTAGACAGTGAACAGGACTCCGATTTGCGGTTTCTGCGACAGGATCGAGCCGTTATGGGGAAATCCTTTCTGGAGCGGGAAAAAAACATTAAACATTGTCATTTTGTGGGTAGGACATGCTGGTCGCAATTAAAAATGTATGCAGCGTGCCAGAGACATTGAAAAATGATGCAGGTTTCACCTTCTTGTTTTATTTTTTTATCTCGGGGATACATGCCAGGCTTCTGGCAGCAAAAGTGACTCATCTGCTTATTGCTCAGCGAGTTAGATGTGCACCTCCATCAGGCAAGTGGCTGAGCCTCTGTTCCAGCTTGTCTCAGGTAGGAGGATCTGACAGGTCAGCTCTTTGCAAGCACCAGAACCAGAGGTTTCATCCCAGACCTGCGTTTTTTTTTTTGCGTGACGGCAAAGTGAGAACGGCAGAAGATGAAGAGAAGGTGGAAAAGTGTAGCATTCAGAAAGGTGCCTCTGCGGCTGATCAGATGTTAGGATTTGGGGTGACGGGCGTAATCAGGAGGGGGGTTTTTAGGGCGTACTTTAGCAGACTGTGGTGGGGGTGGGGGGGGGGGGGCTGTCCCAGGCTTTGAGTGCTGCCTTTAGGTCGGGGGGCTTTGAGGATTATCTCTCGCCTGAAACAGAAGCTGAGATCGCACCTGATGAAGCTGCTTCCCCTGAGGGCACCCTGACATCACGAAATAACCTCAGCAAGCGTTTGTACTCTGCAAATTATGATAATGAAGGCAGGAGGCCATCAATCACAGCCGATGAACGCTCACCTTTGGTTTTCCAGGAGAGGAGCAGGTGAGATGGTTTCATGGTTTAACTCCATGATAACTGGGTGTGATGTGATCTGCTTATGGTCATGAACGTTGCGTTACACCCTGTCTTGTATTTCCACACTGGCTCCCTATTGGCTGACAACTCTATTATTGGACAGATCCATCTCCATTAAAAGGCTTCTCAAGACCTACATCCCCTGTCGCCCCCTTCAGTCAGCAAACCAGCACCACTCGGAGCTCCGTCCTCCATGTGAGAAATGTCACCCCAGACGGTTCTCTTGTGGGATTCCCGATGGTGGAATGTGCTGCTGAACCATGTCTGGTCATCAGAGTTCCTCTGTACCTTGAAGAAACACCTCAAGACCCATCTGCTCCATGAATTCCTCTACTGTCCTGGTACCTCTTTACGTTTCCTCAATGTTCTTGTGCTTATGCTCATACCTGCACATTCACTGGAAGCTCAGCCGAGCCGCACTTGACTCTCTGACTGGATCTTTTTCTGTGATGTGCTGCTTGCCTCACTTGCATGTGCTAAATAGATCAAATATAAAGTGGATCTGAGTGTATTGGAGTGAGGAGGTTAATATACCTCAGTTCACACCAACACCTCAGATCGGTTCTCGTTTCTTTGATGACAGTTTATACTGTGAACAGTGATGTATGACTTGGGCAAACATTAAAGCTTAAATGAAGGGACACTGGAATGTGTTTTTTTCTCTTCCCACATATCGCATCTTGATCTCCTTTAATTTGCATACAGACGCTCACATAGAGGTAAGAGTGAAGCTTTATCTAGAACCTTCCTCCAGCAATTTCTCAGGGGGTTAAGGGATTCAAACTGGTGACCTTCTGATCGGAGGTACAGAGGAGGATCATGACAAGAGATCGTGCGGCGAGGTCGACTGCAAGGTGGACGGAGTTATGTGGAATTAGTTGAGACTGACTGCGCAGCTGGTCATCGCGTGCAGCTGGACTGCGCAGCCATTTGGGTTGGCTTGTACAGTGGGAGTGCAGGGGGGGGGGGGGGTATTTCTCCCAGGAGTACAGGAGGCATTTCTCACTGCCAGCTTAGACTCCTGACCAGACTGCTGGCAACTATCTGCTAAAATCTGCTAGGAATGTATTCCAGATTCAGGAGAGCTTAACCATGATGGTGGGGGGGGGGGGGGGGCCTGTTTATCTATAGGATCAGCTGGAGTCCGTGAAGTCATTTGCACGTTTCCACATTTCCGATTTCTTCCCCGTCTTCCCCGTGGAACTCCAGCATGCTTTTCTGTGTATGTGTGTACATGTCTGTGTGTGTGTGTCTGTGTGTGTGTGTGCTTGCGCACATGCGTGTGTCTGGGGATTTTCCTAACCGTACTCGGGACATTGCCAAGAGGAGATTATTTCTAATTCTAATAAATTAGTGAGCTTTAAATAAAAAAAATGACTCACATTATTCATCAATGGCAAGTTCCCACAAAGACAGGAATGCATGCATGTGTGTGTGTGTGTGTGTGACTGCTAACTCCCGATTTCGAACCCTACAATGTACTGTGGCCCTTAAATACACATAAAACAAAACGCGTACCAGTGTGCCGTTTGATGGCGTTTAGGTGCTCTGATCCCTGGGAGGTACAAGTCACAGGCAGGCTTCCTGGCTCCCAGACAAAGGGATCCTGCGGTCTGGGCCATGGTGATGTCACCATGGTTAATATTTTAATTAGAAGGCTCCCTGTTGGCGCTGTCTGCCATCCACTGGCTTGGGAGCAGGCAAAGCCGCGCAGACATGGATTCCCATGCCATCCACCCGCTGGAACCTTCTTCTGCAGCTTCATCCTGCTAACTTACCCCTTCAGGGTCACGGTGGTTCAAAGCCTGAGCCGCAGAATGTTCCGGGGAGGCTGACGCACCAAATTCAATGTTTCCAATTTACCTGGGGTGCATGACGTCAGAGTGAGAGGGACAGAAACCACAGGAAGAAGATTCCAAAGGTGTGAGTCGATTAAAAAAAAAACAAAGAAATATATGTTTTGAATTATCTTTCTATAAAATAAAAATAGGACAATTATTTGTATCATTTGCTTTGAATAATTGTATGCCAGTTACTCGCAGATGAAGTTTACATTTACATATGAATTAAATGAATCAAAATTATTTAGATTTTTTCTGTATTTGTATTATTGGAATCTTGCTATCCCTCAAAAAATGTACTTATTTGCAACTTTTAGCGCAGCAGTCGCCCGAATCAGCTTTAGAGCCGTATTCCCGACTGCAGGCTAATTTATTTCAGGGTGCAGCTTTATCGGTCCCCATAGGCAGCGGTCTCAGAGCTCTGGGCTGGGGGGCTGCGTCAGGCTGACGACACACCGGATAAATCTCGCAAATCCAGCGTTAGACCACCGTTTCCCCATCTCAGGGTTCATCGCACGTGTGATCGTTGCAGGATTTATGTCTTATTTTACCAAACAGGCTGTCCCAATCTGATTATTCATACACCGTTTCCCTTCGTTCATAATTTCCCTGTCTTTGAGATTGCCCTAATTTCAATGTAGATTACCTGTCTGGGAATACCTAACTAATCCCACTGCATTACAAATAAGACACGTGGGAAATCAACTTTGTGCTTCTAATATAACGGCCATAGTCATGTAAAGTCATGTTAAAAAAAAAACAAAAAAAAAAAAACGATATTCAGTAATTAGGGAGCTAATGGGGTCTTTCATTAGCAATTATCGGGCAGGCGTTAGAAAAGTGATTTATGATATTTGTCCTCTGGAGGCACAATTGCATCTATCACTTCTGAAAGAGAGGAGGGAGGGGGCATGCTAGGAGGGCAGGGAGTAAGAGGGACGAGGGAGGGCGAGAAAGTGATAGAGAGGAGGGAGAGCTTGATTGAAAGGTGGGGGGAGAGGGGTGCACAGATCGGGATCTTTAGAAAAAAAGTTGTATTTGCTGCCGGAGCTGTTTGCATGAGGGTGAAGCCATCAGTTGGAGGGAGGGAACGGGCCATTTCGTCCTTTCTCCGGATGGCTGCAGATCTCCACAGTTAGATCGCTTGGCGTATATTTCAGAAAGTACCGGTTCCCATCGAAACAGGAGGACGGAGCCTCGAAGATGGACCGCCGGATCTCCAGCGAGAGAAGCGGCGGCAGCCGGAGTTTCTGGCTGCTTTTGCTGTTCGTTTTTCCCTTTTGTGCAGCTCAGGCATCCGGTGAGTGATTATTATTATTAAATTCTTGTTGTTATACCAACCTGTTACTTATCCAGAATCGGGCATGTGTGACACTCGTTTCACATTTCAGTCTGAAGTCTCCCTTTACTGCACTTTGGTTTGCGAGGAGTTCAAAGTTATACGCTGGAAACTTTTCGGTAGATGCAACCGATTTGCCAGATCCGTGCACTGAAATGGACCCGATGTTTTATTGCAGTCTGGCTGCATAATTAACAACATTGCTGGTTTGAACTTGTTCGCTCGGAGTCTCGCCGGCTCTGCGTTAGTCGGGGGGCAAACAATGCATTTCTGCAGAATTGCTGTACCTCACATAATAAGATAATGTCATCTTGTGCATCTGTGTCTCCGATACCGTCCCGGAGCACCGCGTCGTGCTTTGTGCTGTGTATTAATCAGAAACACCCCTGGAGTATATTCGGTTCTTTGGATAAGTTATCTGATGTGGGGCTGAATCCTCACATTATTGCAAACTTGACATTTCGCGGCCTTTACAGTACGGGATCGCAGCCTGACTGGGCTTCCAAGTTAATTCCAATTTGGGCGGTTTAACATATTTTATTTCACTCGGGTTCGTGATTTCAGGCATTAGGCACTACAGATGAGTCATTTTAATGAGAAGTGTGATTTCTCTCTCTCTCTCTCTCTCTCTCTCTCTCGAAAATGCTGGAAATATGTCATTTCAAAGTCTTGATTTTTTAAAAAGACCGTTAACATGCTGGCCGTTATTAGGATATGTAGGACGCCCTCTTTCCCTCCCCGTGTCCTACTTGGCCCTCGTTCACTGTCCCGTCCCTCTGTATTCCAGCGCACTTGTCAGACGTAACACAATTTTCCTTTGCACTCCTGTACTCGTGCTGAGTAGGAAATGCGGCCAAATCCACGAAATGGGGATTAATCAGACGACCTGCGGGGTTTTGACTCGTGGCGTGGGACGAAGGTTACTGGTGGCTGAAACAGCTTCATCTTAACGTAAAAAAAACTGGAAGTCCCCTCTGGTACCGGCAGCGTTATTGGCAACACCCGCCACGCTTCTCAAACCGGGGCACCGCTCCAGCGTTACATTTTCCAATGGCGGCGGGGGGGGGGGGGAATTTATGATCGTATAGGTGTGGTCCGTTATTAAGAGCAATGGTTTTATTTTTCAAAAACTTTTTAACAAAGTTTTCATGTTTGTTGTTACATCCCATTTGTTTTCCAGATCACCTGCAAACAATAACCAGTAAAATTTTATTCATTCAATATAGATAAAGTGTCTGTTGTGAATAACCATGATACACGCTACATGTTTCTGCAGTCATTCTCAGGGGAAACAGCGAACTGCATGTATATTATGTGAAAGTGTGTGGGGGGGCATGATGTAAGCGGGACCATTTCATGGATCATGTGCCGTCATGCAATGTGTGGTCGGGTTTTGTTGGTCCCATTAAGGCAGGGTGGGGTGAAACCAGATGCTTCTGACCTTCAGACTGTGGAGAGAAAAATGTTCCATTGCTTGTCGTGCGAAGTCCAGCATGGAGGCGTCCAGCAAGGCGACTGTGGGAGCCTTTGTCTGACTTACTAAACGCCGCTTTGTTGTGAAACCGTCGCCGTTGGTTGATTCGCCATATTTGTCACCCAGTTCTGGTAGGGCCAAGTGGGTAACGGAATCTGTATTTTCTGGAATGTGCAGTTCCTTCTGCTTATCTACTGAGTGTGTAAGGAATGGGTGAAAGCAAGTGATCCGTGATACTGATGTAGTTTAACCAACAAGCATGATGGGAAATGTAGTTTTTACGACCAGTAGTTTAGATCATCTGTGCTGAATATTATATGGAGGCCATTTAAGTCGTGTTCTAGAAGTGTTGATTCAGGGTAGGTGGATCACTTAATGCAGTTAGGCCTTGCTTGTGAATCAGACAATCAGGACACAGGTCGGTCCAGTGTGTGACTACCAGACATCACTATGCGGCGTTCCCCTCCCATTTATATCCTAGCCAATCAGCTGCTGGTTCAGCGCTGCTGATCACACGGGGAGCTCGAATCATCACGGCTGACGCGTGTGGGCTCGGACACGGCTGCCTGGAGCAGGAAGTGTGCTGTCGGTGGTGTGGAACTCACCCGGCACGAGTGAACTCGCCCGGCTCTCGTGAAATGTGGGTAAACAGTGAGTGCGGCGGTTGGCAGGCTGGGATCAAAGCCGTCCTGGCCGTGGCCCGGTCCTCGCCCCCAGAGTGCTAACACCGGTTCCCATGACAGCGGCCTGGGAAGGCCCCCAACGCCCCCATCCCCCTGGAGTCCCGCCAGTTGAGTCACGCAGGGCTGTGATTACCAGCTCCACAGGAGGGGGCTGTTATGGGGAGACCAGAGAGGAAAATGTGTGTTTGTATGTGTCAGCGGGTGGGGGTGGGGGCAGGGGGAATGGGAGGGGGGGCATGTATGTTTGTAAGTGTGGCAGAGTGATTTTTGCACTGATACGTCAATGATAAGTAATTGTACTGATTGGCAGTAAGTACAGTCATTATTCTGGAACAGTAGTGATGTTAGCATGAAGAAAGCTGTGTGTGTGTGATGTGTGTGTGTGATTTGTGTGTGTGTGGGGGGAGGGTATGTATGTACCTGTGTGTTTGTCTACAAAAGGGAACCACTCTGAGGAGAGATTCTATAGACCCTCATTGATTATGGACCTTCTCCGTCTGGTGGAAAGTGGAGATGCCTGGTTCTTTTTTTTTTTAGCAGTATTTTTCACTGGAAGGGTGGAGGTAAGCCTCCCCCTTCCAACTGGCAGCCAGATAGATGTGGGAGTTTCTGGACCTTGGTCTGTCACACCTAGCACAGACTCTGGCCTTTCCGTGGAGATTTTTGCATCTGGCCATAATCAGCCGTTTCATCCCTTAGGTCACAAAAGCAGGGATATTGATGGAGGCAGTGGTACTGCTGAGGAAGTGTAAATGGGTGCTGGTACCTGTCCCCTTCTTTCTCTCTATCTTCTCAATCTTCCATCTTCTACAGTAGACCCTGTTCACAATGGCAGAACCCTAATGTAAAATGCAGCGAATCAGACCGCTTGGGCCCCGCCCCCTGATGCCTGATAGCCAATGGGTGCCCTGGATCAAGTTTCACTGCAGTGGCAGCATGCCGCCCTTGGTCCCCCAGACCCCGATAAACACCATAACAAAACAGGGACGTGTCTCTTTCTTTGCGAAGTGTATTACTCTGCAAAACACACCCACACGCTTACACACGCTTACACACGCTTACACAGGCACACAGGCACACACACAGAGGAGGCATGAACATCTGGAGAGCAGAAGTAACCCCTGACACACACACACACACACACAAACTGCACCAAGTATTGCCACTGATGACCGATGTAGCAAATGGAGAACCATGAAGCAACGTGGCCCAGCTGCCCGAATCTGTCCTCTGGGGCCCTCTGCCCTCTGCACTGCTTCACCTCCCTCAGCGGAAGGTCTGGCTGGAGGTCACTGGAGGTCACTGGACGTCACTGGGTGTCACTGGGCGTCACTGGGTGTCACTGGGCGTCACTGGGCGTCACTGGATGTCAGTCCCTTTAGCAGGTTGGTGGGAAACTCGTGGGTGGGTTGGCACGGGCTTTCAGATGGTGTTAGTACAAGCTGTAAAACAACCCCCCCCCCCCATTTCCTGTTTCTGAGCCCCCATTTATTTCAGAGCGACACAGGGCTGGACTGGCCATCTGGCATTTTTTGGGCATCTTCCTGCTGGATACCACCCCCCCAATTTGGGACCCCAACGTTTAGGGTCGTTATTTGATCCCAGTCCAACCCTGGAGCAGCATCATTCGCTTGGTTTAATTCTTTCCTTCGGAATCAGGTGTCCTGTGACCGCGAGGACTCACACGGCCATCACCCCTAGGGGGCGATGTAGAGTTGCCGCCCATCTTTTGAGCCCAGCAGGAGATTCCAGGGGGTCTCCTGTGCAAACTCAGGGCTCGAGCGACCCCCAGGCATCTGCTGTTATTTCTGAGCGTGTTCGTCTTGGGAAGCCCCCTGACATGATTAATACCCCCAGCTCACATTCTTCTTC
>JAODKE010000050.1:16263496-16273961 GCA_026779605.1 Mormyrus hasselquistii
TCACTGCCTTCACCGGATGAACAAGAAGACGGAGCAAATGGGTCACATCCCATTGCCTCACTATCTGCTCCTGGGAGCCCTTGTTTTCCCCCCCCCCCCCCCCCCCCAAACGCATAGAGCTCTGGGCCACATTGTCAGCTTCAGTCTGCAGCTGACCCTGTTTTAGTCCCAGTGGAGTCGCCAACAGAGGAGAGAGCACCATCACTTATAGTTACCACAGCAGTTATCTGAGTTAAGATCTCTCAGGTCGCTATAAAATGATAACCACTGACAGATTTTTTCAATGAGACACCAATTCCCCCGCCCCCCCCCCCCCTTTCCGTAGACAAACTGCTCAGCCTGACACGTTTTAAGTCATGAACAGCCATTGCGCAGGTTGACAGTCGAAGTGACACCGAGTTGGAAATTAAGCACTGGAGCTAAACGTCTGACATAACCCAGGGTGATAATCGCCGATCCCGAATTTCGCTTTTAGATGTAATTAGCTTTAATCACAGCGGAGTGCAGTTAACCGGCGATCGCAGCCGAAAAAGTGGCGGTTACGGGAAGCTGTCATTCAGTCCAGGGGAGCACGGTGCGATGTACGGGTTGGTGCCCGGCGTGGACCTCGTCTTGGAGCCCAATCCCGATAATGACGCGTCCCTGTGCTGCCCCCAGCGTCGGAACCCTGCAAGGGCAGCTCGTCTCTTATCACCTTCCAACCTCTGCGATTCTGTCACTCCCTCTCTCTCTCTCACACACTCACATACACACAGTCTCTGTCTCCCGCTGAATCCCACCTCCGATTTTCCACTATCGTGGGTCGCATGCTTTATTGCCGCTTCACTCTTTGCGGGAATTGAGTTTTTTTTTAGTCCCCCCCCCCCATCCCCGATAAAAGTAACTGTCAGTGACACGGGGAGACTACAGATCGGACCCGCTCCCGTCTGCATAAGCGCTGAGGGTGAACTGTGCCGAGGGGGACAGTGAGCATAATCGGCGTTTGTGCGGAGATCCAGCGGACCGGCTGGGTATGTGGTGTGCCGTGCGCAATCGGCACCGAATCCACGGAACCAGTAGCGGATCTGCGGGACCGGAGAAGCGGCTGTGAGCGGACCGGCCCCGCAACAAAATATTATTATAAGGGTGGGAAACATCGAGCGCAGAGCCAGACGCAGCGACGCTGTCATTTCGGCGAGGATGCATCTTTTTAGTGCCATCTTTCTGCTACTGATGTTAGCGCTGCTGCCCTGCGAGGTAAGACAATTACGTGCAATTTGTTGAATGACACCTGCGCGGCCGCGTTTATTACTTACTGATGCATTCGCAGATAAAATGCGTTTTTATATCGGATGTGTTTGTTTGGAAAACAAGGTAGATTAAAAAAGAGAAATGCACGTAAAACGTAAAAATTTCTGCAATATAACTGGACTGTGAAATATGCCACCGAAGTTGCTTGAATGAGACGTCGGAGTGTTTTTGTTTTTATATGCGGTATTTTTCCCTAGTTAAAAAAGTGGATGCCCAATGCCATTAACTAGTGACCTAGCAGAGTACGCTTGCCGACTTCGAGCAATACAGCAGCAAGCCTGGAGGAACAGCATGTTCATGAGTTATGAAGGAGGCGACCAGATCGTTACAGGGAACTGACAGATTTTTAGGATAGTAATATGCATGCATGCATGGTGGAGGTGCTTTATAAGACCACGGCGCCTTTGTCCAGCAGCTTATGCTCCGAACAGAGGATGCATCCCCATGTTCCGCTCCCGACTCGCAGCTGTAAACGGGCCTGTCCGGCGTCACCTCGTTCACGACGCTTTTGATCCGATTAGCGTAAAGACGGGTTTTCTTTTTATTGTGTAGTAATAAAAAAAAGGTGAGAGCTACATGCCTTGGTGAAGGGAGCTGTCCGGAGACGCCGCACGCAAGTCTGTTGTGTGCCGTACCGCGTTGTCCAACAGAGTGATTAAACATCTCACACAATGGTTTATAGGTTACATATAAAGCTTCCCGATTGACCGAGCAATCTCTCAAGCAATATTTATTTGAAATATTAAGTGAAATTTCCTGTAGCGTCGCCAAACTCTTTCACACTGTCTTCAGGTCATATATTATGGCAGTTTGACCAGCCAATTCCTGCAAGTTCAAGGGTCCGGAAATGATGTGTGAAAGAATGGATGGTTTATATTTACCATTGATTTTTTTTTTCTTTGAATTGTGGACACTCTGCCAGAGGAAGTTTTTGTGTGTTTTTTTCCATTTGGTATTAGATTCAGAACCAGAAATGTCTTCATCCCAGGCAAGGTTGAGTTAAGGCTAGCCTCTAGACCAAGGTTACTCAAAATTTCATTCTTGCCCCAAGTAACTGTCGACGTCTGTGGCTGTACTGGGAAACACGGGTGCTGCACAATCCCTGGCACATCTTTGCAAATGCATCCTAAAGCCAGAGAGTGAAATATCTGGATGTATTTTTGGAGGCAGTGTTCTTGATGTGTCCCGTCAAGACCCCGAAGTGAAAAAACAAGCTAATACTCCAAACTGTGGCGTGTTTGTGATGCATATATTTTTGTAAATTGCCTGCGAGACATTTCAGAAGCTGGTCCTCCACTGAGATCAAAACGGTGTCACTGTAACGCAAGACTTCACAAGTGACCTTGATAAATACCAGTTGTATGAAAGTTGCATCGATCTGTGTGTGTAAGGAGATGTAAAGATAAGCCGTAGAGTAACTCTCGCTGTCCCAGCAAATATCTCATTATTGTCCTGGGGGGAGCCATTAGACTTTTGCCTGTAACATTTCATGATCATCCAGAAATTCAGATTCCTCACAGAAGAAGATTCAGAATATTTATGCCGTTCAGACTCTGCTAGTGGTATCTCCTGCTGGTGCATCCTGGGCAGACAAGTTTGAATTTCTTCAGTAGGAGAGGAACACGTAGTGTAATGAGGTTTGGGGGGGGGGGGTGACCCTTGGCACTCAGAGGTATAGAGGTGTCCCACACAGAGGTGTAGAGGGAAATTAAGTTGCTCCGAGGTCATGGAGAGTTGGAGATTTGGGAGGTTTGCAGGTGTTGGGTTGGATGTAGTTGAACACAGGTTTTGGATACAAAGTTACAAAGAATTTTGGAAGAAATGTATTATTTTCTGATGAAAAGATACAATAGCAGAATGTGAGCTTCTGAAGTATCCAAGTCAGATAAACAGCATCTGGATAGCAGATGGGTGTTTTACATCGTTTGAAAAGATGTCTGCCTTGGACTTAACTCTGATTGTGACTTTTGGGATAAGATCACACCAGAGGCAATTCTAGGAATATTTAAGGCATGGGACATAAAAAGAGCCATAATTCATGCATGGGGGGGCCTTATCATTAGCCAATGATGTGTTTGGAATCAGGCAGCGGCAGGGGAGCTATCCTTGCATTGCACTCTGGTTATCTTTAAAATTTGCAATATTGCCTTAACACAGTTCTAGATAGTGAAGGACGTTCCCATCCAAGTTCATCAACCGCCCAGAAAGAGTTAAAAAGCCAAATTGCTCCAGCCCAAATCCTAATCGAATTATTAACTACAATTATGAATGAGCACAGCTCTGTACAGAGGTAACCCGCATTCTAGTTATCTGTAAGGGCTGGCGTGAATCTGCACTGTGGCTGTTAAGGGCTGATCTGAAATGCGAGTATCTCTGTGGCCACTGCAGCTTCTTGCAGAGCCACTTTCCTCAGCAGATTTCCTCGGACGTATTTATTTGTGTGATTAAGAACAAAAAAAAAAAAACATCTTTCATGGACAAACGTCTCTGACTTTCCGTTTTCCATTGATTCCTCTCTTCTGCATAATTAATCATGTGTTTTTTAAGGATCACACTTAGTCTCTAAATGCTTATTCCCTACATTTAACAGGAAAAATGAGAGATTTCCTGGAAAGATGTTTAGAATGGCGCCAGAGGTAGCCTAAGCGTCATAAAAGCTCATAAATGTGTCTGTGTGGGGGAGGGGGCACAATTGTTATAGTGATATTCAGAAAAATAGACGGACGTCTGGGCGAATGGGGGTGGGGGGTAATGGCAGAGTTCACAGAACTGAGCTTATTCACAGTCCAATCAAGAAGGAGTTAGATATTCACATATTAAACTGCCCCCCTCTACAAAACTCTGAACCTTCAGATGTGTAGCACTGATTGAGCTGCTCTGACAAGTGCTGAATCACAACAACGAAGGTCAGGCTCTATGGTCAGAATCAGACTTAGGCAATATATACTGATTATCATGAGAGCAGCCAATCAGTGCAGGGTAGCACAATCAGCTGACTTGGGGCTTGAGCAATCAGGACAGAGCTGGACAATCAGATTTCTGACTTATTCGCTATTGTTCACCCTCAGAGTTGCTATCAGTGTTAAGACTCTGTTCCGCAAGTGTGGCTTGAAAATGCACATAAAACCTTCCTGTCATGGGTTCTCATGTGATGGTCCATTTTCTTAGCAGAAGCCTTGATGCCATTCATCCAGCGTTACCCATAATTCATCAGGATATTTGTCTTTCCCTCACTGGTATGATGGGTCTTGCCACATCCACCTCCCAGACCCCCCAGGAACTGCCCACCTGCTGTCCTTGGTTTGAGTACTTTATGCCACCATGTTGACTGGGCACCTTGAGAAACAGGGCAAGAGATTGTTACTGGGCCAGAGTGAAAATGAAAAGCCAAACGGTGACGGTAGACATAACCCCCCCCCCCCCCCCTTATTGGGCCCCCACACCATTCTGCTGCAAGGACACGCACCATCCGACGTTCATCCCATCTGAGAATGAAGTAAATGAAAGGATGCAGGGAATTGGGTATAAATCTTGCTCAGAATATGATGGAAGCTCTCCAATTTGGAATCATGTTAGCACTGCTCTTACTTAACGTCAACAAAACCCCCCGCAACCTGCCATTTCCCCCCACCCGCGTCTTCAGCATGACAGAGACATGGGAGGTAGCTAATTGAGTCTTCCAAATTGTCTCCGAGCCATAATCAGCCACTGTTGAGACATGGTCGTCAGTATTGATTGAGATATAATTATTTAATGAACGCCATGGAGCGGAGCGTAGGAACAGCGGATCAAGTGCTTAGAAACAGGAAGTTTAATCTGCCCAAGTGTGAGTGAGAATAAGACCTATTTGTGATTTCATTTTTTTTTTAATCTTTACCTGGCCAGGGGAATTAAGCTCTGTTAGAGAAAATTGGATGTGGACCGTGTGAACCTCGTCACGTTCTTGCAATGCTGAGTGCCGCTTTCCACACTCTGCTGGGTGAGGTTATTGAATACTGAGTACTGGGTATTAATTCTGTGTGCAGTACTTATTAAGCTTGTATTGAGTCCTGGGTAATGAGACTTTAGCCAGTACTCTGTTTTCAGATTGAACCGAATCATGGTTTGGTGTGCTCGATTGTGAGACGTCATGACCTTGCTTGATGGGTGGAAGATTGACAGATGGTTAGAACGACTGCTGCTGATTGGTTAGTTCATATCTGACCCAGGCACGGAGAGGGATGTCCCTCCTGTCTTTCCACTGCAGGGAGAACCTCCTGGAGGCAGTCTACCACAGGAGAGGTCGCTCACTCTGTCTAGGTGTGTGATGGTTTTATTAATGTGTTTCTATACTGTTAGACTTGTTTCCTTTCTAATACCTTTGACTTAGTGGGGGTTTGTAGAGAAAGAAGATGCTGTTTGGGGGTGAAATTGAAGAATTGTTTATGGAGGAGGAGAAACATAGATTTCGGAGAGAGGGGACAGTTTGACAGTGATGGCTTATGGGTGGAGAGACCGGTGATTATATGTGAGAAAACATTGACAGCAGTGGTTGGTGGGAAGGGAGGAAAGTTATGTTGGTCTGCTATGAAAGACCCAGCAGCAGTCAGCAGAAACACTGTCACTGCACATATCTCAACCTCGAATCGGTCTGAGAAGATCTTACTACTGACCTGATGAGAGCTGAACATTAGCGGCCAACTGTGGGAGGCAACACCATGCGGGGGCTGGATGCTAAATGGAAGAGGATTAGTGATTCTCCTGGCTGGTCTCCTTGGTTGCTCGACTGCAATAAATTCCAGTCTGAAGATTTGCAGAAGATCTCCGTCACTCGATGTTGAGGACATCCGTGTCCAGCCTGACTTGTCAATCTGGGTTCCAAATGGTTACTGGAAATATGTCTGTAAGATTCAGGCAGAAACAGAAGCACTTGACAAAAGGATGGACCAAGGGAATCATTTTATCCAGGGCATGGCATGGAAGAAGAGGACACGAAAAACAAATGCTGTTTCGGTGAGTGAAAGAATTCAGGCGGGACTGAATCGTGACGCGGGTGCAGCCTTCAGGATCAGCTCACCAGGGACAAAGGGAAGAAAGGCAAACAACTATAGTGATTCTCAGAGCAAGGAATTGGTGAATTGAATCAACAGAGCGTGCTGGGTCACATGACTCCTTCTTCCTGGTTGGCCACACCCCCAATCTTGTACACCTTTTACCTTTTAGGGCAGGGTTCTTCAAATCTGGATCTCGATTCCAAATCCAGGCCTTGTTTTCAGTTCTCCCAGGTAGTTAGTTTAATAATAACTGATTCTGATTGGTGTGGTGGACTGGCGACCTGCCCAGGGTGTACCCTGCCTCTCGCCCGAAGATGCTGGGATTGGCTCCAGCTTCCCCACGACCCGACATGGATAAAGCGGTATAGATAATGGATGGATGGATGGATGATTCTGATTGGTCAGAGGCTTCAACAGGTAAAGAAGGCCGGAAAACCAGCAGTGCTCGGACCTCGAGGACCATGATTTGAATAACCCTGTTTTAGTAGATTGGCAAACATATTTTTTCTTCTCGACCTTGTATTGGATAAGTGCATGGACAGGTAAATGAGTGGATGGGTGGATGGATGGATGGATGGATGGATTGATGGATAGCTGTAAGTTACACACACTTCCATGTCAAGACATTCAAGAGAAGTTCAAAATTACTTGTTCCTTACAGAAATATCACTGTAATGGCACCACTAATAACATACTTAGACTTCAGACTCAAAAGACAGATGCAGCTCTGAACTACAGTCCGACATGTTCCACATTTTGCCCTCTTTGTTCTGAGTGCCGCAGCTGAGTGTGTGAGTCACTTTGACCATGGCGACCAGCAGCAAATAGAGCACTGTGGTCTCGCATCCTTTGGCTAAAAGTACGACACGTGTCTGGTCTGTGCCGCGAAGCTCGATGAGTCTTTCTAAGTCTTTCTATTTTTCCCCAAAGACAGTGTGTTCGTCTCAAGTGCTCTTACCGCACACAAGGGCCAGCCGCTATCTCACTTGCTTTTTTTGGGACTTCCATGTAATTTAGCTTTTTTAAAATAAAAAAAACTGAAGGTCCGTAATGTGCACTTGGTTAAGTAGCTGCTCTCTGTGCCATTGGGGATGAGGAAGTGTTCTCCAGTGATATTTGGTTGTTAAGGTGCAATTTAAGTTAGATTTTTGGTTTTTCTTCATATCTGCATCCCACTTTTATTCGTCCGCATGATACATGTACGTAAAGCAACTTGCCTATTTATGCAACTAGTTATGACAATGCAAAGCCTCCCAGGACTGAGTTCATGCGTGTCCTTACATTTCCTTCTTGAGATGTCACAACTTTAGTACGCGGGACCATCCGAGCAGTGCGGGGGCCAAGTGAGGTGACATATTATTAACGGTCACAAAAGTAATGAATTTTTGAATAAATCGAGTGAACTAGCTAGCGGACCGCAGGGATTGTTGGGGCTAAAGATGTCAGTTCTTGGTTCATAGGCTTCGGAGTGATTTCTTGCTGTTGTACCGTGGAGCAAGGAACTCACTCTGTCAAAATATACAGCTGGCTGCAAGTATAAAATTGTGAGTTGTTGACCATATACCACAATACAAAATGTTATTTTTATCACATATTTTAAGCAGTTATAATATTAATCATGGTAACTGTCGCTAGGAAATAAGTGCACATATCACACATAAGCGGGACTCAGTCGTGTTCCAGCTTAGATGTAGTGAAATTATAAATTTGCAGGATAACAATGAGGCGAAATGGCTTGATTCTACTCCACGTCTTTCTGTGCTTGTTATTCTCCTGTAATATGCTAGCAAGCTCGGGAAAACGGCCCTGAATAGATGATCTGTCTCATCTGCGAGCCTAAGTGGACCCCATGCTGCACCCATCTCGCGCGTGGAGCGGTCGGCTTCCACATCCAGCCTGTTATTTTAACCAGATCCGAGTGAGTTTTCTCCCCGTGTTTCTGCTCGGTCTCGTCTGAAGACGTGAAACACTGGCTCAGGCTTTTCCTGCTCGTGGATGCTTTGCAAGCAGTTAGCAATGAGGAACGAGCATAAGCAGGACGTTCTGTGCAATTTTGGGCTCGGTTTGGTGGAGGCCGAGGCTGGATGGTGTGGAAGATGGTGGAGAACGTTTCCGGGAGGTTTTCTGGATGTGACGCACTTCCCTGGGCCCCTGCTTTGGGGGGGCGTTGCCGCGCTAGGGCCCGTCACGGGCTCGGTTGTCGGCGGCTGATCTTTTTTGGGATGTCTGAATGTCCCCCCCAGAGGCTTTGGAAGCACCATCCGCACTGCATCAGCAACCAGGCGGCCCTCTGCTGCACCGTTAGCGACGCCTACACCGCCGTGTCCGACACTAAGACCAGCTGCGCCTCTCTCTCTCACTCACACTCACACACATGCGCATACACACTCCGGCACATAAGAGGCACTCCGGGGGCCCAGATTGGACTGAGACAAGATGGCATGTTGCGGGTTTCACTCCAACTTCCATTTCCTCGCAGCGTCTACCTCGTGAGCAGTTTTCTCTGCGACCTTGCCTTTCCCCGCTCCATGAATCTTTTATGAGCTCAGCGATGTGGATTTCTTCGCAGAAGATTGGAATATAAATATGGCAGGGCTGCCCAAAGCCCTACCCTGGAATATAATGCTCGCCACCTGGGGGCCAAGCAGATAACCAGGCAAGTATCTGGCAAGAAGGCAACAGGAAATGTTCTATATAGGGTCCCGCACTGAGAAACTAGAACCTCACTTGCTGGAAAACACCACACTGGTGTACCGTGGTACTATGGTAGAGAACCGTACCCACTCTACTAAAGCCACGCTAGTGTATCATGGTAGAGAGCCGTACCCACTCTACTAAAGCCACGCTAGTGTATCATGGTAGAGAATTACACAAACTGCAGTGAAAACACACTGATGTACCCTTGATAGAAAACCACAATAAACTGAAACAACAATTATGAGAATACTGTGCAGATGTTCATAGCAAGTGCACTGATTAGAGGAAAATAAATAATTAAACTCAATTACAGTATCACTGCACAGAGTGAAATGCGTATGCTGGTCTCAGTTGTGGTGTTGGGATCTCCTGCTGTTTTTTGTTTTTTTCCTCCATCTCTGTCTTCATGTTTACTTTTCTCTCCAGCCTGCTGAAGTGGTACAAGCCAGCCTACCTGCTGAAAGCAGAAGGTGTGTGTGTGTGTGTGTGTGTGGTGAGGGGCTCCTGTATAATCTGTTTATTTATCCGCCTGCGGTTTTAAGAGAGCCGCTCTCCTCCGCGTCCTTTTGTGATCGTTCAGTGGTCTTTGTGTGTGTCTTGGTAAGGCCACGCCAGCTCGGAAAAGCTGTGATTGATTGACTGGGGGATGAGTGCACTTTCCAGGGGCTTATATAGAGGCTGGCCCCAGGTGAAAGCTGAATGGGCCTCACCTTTCAGCCTGGTATTGAGCACATCTGCTTGGACGTGGTGCTTTCGGCAGTAGCGGAGGACGGAATACCGTATTTGCGGTATACCGACGAAGCCACCTGCCTGCTACAATCAGCGCCAGACGCAGTAGCACTGGAAATAGCAGTGGGAATTAAAACCAATTAAAACCGATAATCGATACGTGTTTAGGTGGCGCTCTGTTTTATGTGAGTGCGGATTTAATAAATGTGCGCATGCTGTATTTACGGCGCAGCGCACCCAGTTCGGCGCCGG
Organism: Mormyrus hasselquistii; assembly: GCA_026779605.1. Taxonomy (NCBI): domain Eukaryota; kingdom Metazoa; phylum Chordata; class Actinopteri; order Osteoglossiformes; family Mormyridae; genus Mormyrus; species Mormyrus hasselquistii. The sequence goes on from JAODKE010000050.1 coordinate 16,273,498, forward strand.
CTGCCGCCATCGCCCTCGTCAGCGCATCTCACCGAGCTGCACACTGCACATCTGCTTATGCGCTGACATTTACGTGCTGTGGGCGTCGGCCCTGCACACGCGGATCCACCTCAATCTCCAGCCTATTTGGGACTGAGGTGACCTGCGTTTCTGTGACCCCCCCCCACGCACACTCCCTCGAGGCAGCTTTCCAGGGGGGGCATGGTGTGATTCTCTCTTTTTGCCTTGTTTTTTCTATCATTCCTTTTCTCTCTTCAGTTCCCTCTCCTGTATTTCTTCTCTGTCTCTCTCCATCTCATTCTTTCGGTCTCCATATCTCAGCTACCTTCTCTGCCTCTTTTCTTGTCTATTCTGTCTCTGGGTCATGTGACGCCGCCATAACTCCAGGGGCACCCTGTATACATACCCCCCCCCCCCCCCCCCCCCCCGCCCCCCCCCCCCCCCAGCGGGCCGCGCGCCCCCCC
>JAODKE010000050.1:16285218-16301325 GCA_026779605.1 Mormyrus hasselquistii
AGCACTTTTTTATGCAGCATGTAGTCAGAGTATGGAATAGTCTTCCTGATAACGTAGTGCAAGCTGAATCCTTAGGTCTGCAGTGATAGTTATGAATTTTAAAATAATTAGCGGCTGACTCGCCTTTGGTGCCGTTCACACCGCCTCCTGGACTCCCAGTGCCCGCAGCCTCCGTCGTCCCGTAGCGGTGCTGCTTTGCTCACTGGGCTCTGGATGCAGCCCGTTTCCATGCCGCCGGGATCCTGGCACCGTCTCCGGGTTTAGCCGGGGCCGACCAGCGGAACGGGCCGCATCGATAGCGAAGGCCCAGGTGTCGTGGCTCGTGGCAGTCGCAGGTCACAGCCACGCTTTTTGCGGTGTTTTGCTGCTCCCGGTCACTCTGGGCTGGGCCCTCTGGTGCATATCAGACGTCCGCGGGGCCTGAGCCGTGGCGTGCCGCGAGCGGGCTCTCCTGTGCCAGGCCGCACTGCACCGTGCTAGGCCACACTGTACTGTGCCAGGTCAACATAGGCAGGGCCCAGATCCATACCTTCGTATGTTCTGCTGTTGTGCCCTGGAGCCACATCCAATCAGGCTGACTAGGAACCTTTTTCTTTGATTTTTTGCCCCCTGGGTTCTCACTGGCCCGGGCGTCGCTCCCTCCCACAGGCGCTGTTCCCGAGCCCGGAGGAGGGCTGGCAGATCCACAGCTCAGCCCAGGACGCCGATGGGAAGTGCATCTGCACCGTGGTGGCGCCAGCCCAGAACATGTGCAACCGAGACCCACGGAGCAAGCAGCTGCGGCAGCTGATGGAGAAGGTGAGCAGGAGGCGGGTCGGCACCGGGCCGCAGCGAGAGGGGGGTTACAGATCTGGAGGAAGCTGGCGGCACTTGGAAAGGAGGCCACGTCCTAAATATAGAGAGAACCGTGGACTCGTGAGGTCGGCATAGCGGCCTGTCAGATGCACCCGTTAAAAGACAAATGATAAAATAACAAAACGACGGAGAATGAATAAAATAAATGGTACAAGTTAAAATCAATTACAAATCAATAATAAGAGCAGACACCCCTTTCTGGCCACCAGCTCTCAGACACACACAGGTACAGGTAAACACACCAAGGAGATTTAGTGTCCACGACAACAAATCTGGCACAGAGAGCCTTGGGTGGGGGATATGATATGCAAATGTAATCAGATAAGATGCGTTCGATCGCGCTGCGATGTGAGGTGGTCCCAGGAGGGGGCAGCGTTATTTATTTCTTTAGGCCTCTGCATTCTTTGGTACAAACCTGTGGAAAGAAAAGAAACCTTATGGTGAAAATCCGTTTAAGATCACATTGAGATCAGGGCATGATACAGCCTGCCTCGGGGGTCTGAAGGCTGGGGGGGTCTGAAGGCTGGGGGGTGCTGGCTCTCCTGGCGGTGGTTGAGGGAATCATCCTTGCTGACCAGCAACTTTCGAAGCCAATTGAACGAGTGCGTGAATATCCGAAGGGGGGGGGGGGGGGTCCTCACACACGCATTAATGTCAAAATGCGTTTCCCGGGAATATTTTTAAATAAATCATGAACCTTGAACAGATTGACACAGATCTAGATAATCGACTGCTCTCTCACACGCATTACGGCTGCAACGGCCACTGACACATGTAGACATGAACTCCATGCGTGTGAAGTTGCTTCCATCACACTCTGTATGATATGAGGGAAGACCTTGTCATTTGTTTGCTTGTGTGTGCCCCCCCCCACAGCCCCCCCGCTGTGGTGCGGTGAAGGGAATAATTGTGCTTCCGAAAATAAAACACCCTAATGAGGAAACTGACCTGCCAAGCTTCTCCTTCTCCAACACACACGCAAGCTGTCACCGTGCTGCCACTACCTGCAGAACAACACATGCTTCTCTCTCTCTCTCTCTCTCTCTCTCACACACACACTCACACGCACACACATTCACACACACACACTTACACACACACACACACAAGCTGTCATCGCCTTGCCACTACCTGATGCACACCACACAAATCTCTTCCTCTAGCACACTGTCGAGCTGTTGTCGGTCAGCCAGCACATGCATGCATGTATTCACCGATCAAAGGGGATGTGAGGTGTGTGCATTGATTCGGAGACAACACCTATTTTGATCTGCCGCAAAGAGCTATTCTTCAGCCTCCTCAAAATGGTTTCCGGGCCAAGGTCTAAACTGAGGAGCTGAGAAAATTAGTGCACCATTAAAAGTAGAGACAAAAGAACAAAGAGGGTCCCCTGGGGCGTGGACTGAGACAGCTCCAGTCTGACTCAAACATTATTTAAGGGCTTTATTAAAAGTCGGCAATAGATCTGGAGCAGTCCACAGAGACAGGCAGTGTGACAGGGAGGAGACGGAGGGTCAGGATGACAGAGAGGAGACAAAGGGAGTGTGAAAGAGGGGAGACAGTGTGAGGAGAGAGGGGACAGTAGCACAGAGGGGAGATGGAGAGTCAGTGTAACAGGGAGGCGACGAAGGGTTGGTGTAACATGGAGGAGATGGATGGTCGTGTAACGGGGAGGAGATGGAGGGTTGGTGTAACAGGAAGGAGATGGATGGTCGGTATAACGGGGAGGAGATGGAGGGTTGGTGTAACAGGAAGGAGATGGATGGTCGGTGTAACGGGGAGGAGATGGAGGGTTGGTGTAACAGGAAGGAGATGGATGGTCGGTGTAACGGGGAGGAGATGGATGGTCGGTGTAACGGGGAGGAGACAGAGGGTCAATGCAACGGGGAGGGGAGGGAGGGTTGGTTTAATGGGGAGGAGGCAGAGGGTCGGAGTAAAAGGGACGAGACGAAGGGTCAGTGTAATGGAGGAGATGGAGGGTCGATATAACATGGATGAGACGGATGGTTGGTGTAACAGATTGGAGACAGAGGGTTGGTGTAACAGGGAGGTGATGGAGGCTCTGTGTAACAGGAGACAAGGGTTCTGTCCTTTCCTGGTCACCTGTTTGCCCTCCACTACTTTACTGTTCTCCTATGAACAAGCAGCTATACCTGGAGGCAGGACTGGGCAGGAGGTGGCTTTAATCTATCAAGATAAGCCACCCACATGAGTCCCCCAGCCACACAATCTGAGAGGCTTAGATCCCGCAGGTCATCTTCAAGAAGATTTGTTTATACGTGCAGAATGAGTGCTGATATCATCAGGGCAAGGCGACATGCAATTCTGCAGTTTCCCCACAATTCACTCTGCTAATGAGTTGTAATTACAACTCCCAAGAAAATGCTGACTGAAGCCATTCACTCCAGTGTGTTTCCCCCCATTCCTTATGCCCTCTGACAATACCTGGGCGTACAGCTTCAGCGGCCACAGAGCACCATAACAGACAAGCGTAACCTTGTGTCTGCATTGTCCTCCATTCTTCCTCGCGACAGTCTCCTGATAATGCAGACAAATTCAAGAACCTGCAGGCAGAGTGCGTGTAACTGCAGGCAGCGCGCGTGTACCTGTTTCCTGCATCTACCTGTGTACGCTTGCTGGCCATTACGCACTTAATTTTTAAAAAATGTTCTGCCTTGATTGGTAGGTCCAGAACATCACGCAGTCAATGGAGGTCCTGGATTTGAGAACGTACAGGGACCTGCAGTACGTTAGGAACATGGAGTCACTAATGAAGGTGGTAGATGGCAAGCTGAAGACGGCCTCAGAAAATCCCCGATCTCTCAACCCCAAGAATTTTCAGGTACTTCCACTGTCCATACCTAATACGATGCCACCGCCGTGTCCATGAATTTACCATTTCAGCCATATTCTAGCCTCATGTCAACAAACAGCTAGTAACGCTGTAACAAGTAATGTACCTACACACACAATGCTGAGCAGGTGAATATCAAGGTACCATATTTCATCAACAGTCACAGCAACGCTAGACAGCTTTTTACTTATATGTTTATGGCATCTTTACTGTTTATGCCATTGTTTACGTCAAGATGGTGAGGATCAGGCTTATTGTCTTGGTTTGTCCTTTCTGTTACTGATTGTACTGTCATTGATGAAGATGATTCAATGCATCCTTAAAAAAATATATACAGTACAGTGCAAAAGTCTTAGGCAGGCAAAGAAAATGATGTTTAAATTATCCTCGTGTTGGTGTAAAACTATGATATTATGCCTGTCAGAGTGTGTCAGCTTAGCCATTTCAGAACCTCTGCTAAAATCACCCCAGTATTTGCAGCAACCATCCAGTACAGCCGTGTATTTTTTGACTGGGCCACTAACACACCTCATACAGCTAGTCAATCTGTCACTGACTTTTTAAACCAGTTTATTTAATTAATTAATTTAGCTGTTTGTGAAATTTAACAAAATCATGAAATGGCTGAGGTGCCCCTGAGGAGAGGTTTGGGAGCTGAAGCGGTGTTCATCCAGCCATCCAACTAGATATCAGTAACTTTTTAGAAAACAGAAGAAATTATTACTAGTTATTATTATGTTCATTTGCATATGCTCTAATGTTAAATTGTATTTTTTGTTCTAAGCCAAAGTACACTTGCTACTCAGATAAACAGCTTGAAGCATTTCTTTGGACAGCCTAAGACTTTTGCACAGTACTGTACATAATGGACAGTTTGGTCTGTTTCCCACCGCCGTGGCTGGCATGGATTCAGCGCGGCTTCTCGGTCAGATCTCAGTGTATCGGAGCACAGAGACTCAATGAGCTGGACGCTGTTTTTATACCCCCAGGCTGTACAGGGTAAATGTACGGCCTGTATGTCCTGAAGTGCCGTTGGCAAGCGGGGGCCACGTGCTTCCCGCCCACTGGCTCTGGTTTGCCTTTGGCCAGCCCTCCATCTTGTTAATGAGATGTGGTGGTACTTAGCTGGGAGACGAATGAGGGCGGTCCGAGGGCGGTCCGACGGCGGTCCGACGGCGGTCCGACGGCGGTCCGACGGCTCCATCTCAGCGCCCTGGTCCCCTAACAGCACTTCATCATTGCTGAGATGGGGGGGGCTCTCTCTGACACTTCTGCACCCTCCCGCTCCGCCGTGAATACCCCGGAAGGAGCAGGTCACCACAGCGGTGGAGGGGAAGGACAGTGAGGACTGGGAGATTGGGGGGGGGGGGGGTGTTCACACTTAAATGACAGCTAAATTTCAGGATTCAATATTCTGCTTAGGCCTTCACACAGGATGTATCACATGACATATTTGAAATTTAGATGAGAAACATCCAAGTAATTTAAGCTGTACGTATTCAAATCTTTGTGGGGACCGTCCATTAATGGCTATTTTAGCTTTGTTTATTGCATTCACGAATTCTTGTAAAATTGAGTTTTCCCTAGTTGGGACCCACTATGTAATACATATATGACCAGGCACACATACACACGTTTAATAATTCAGGTAGTCACATTGGTTCTGCCTTGCCTATAACACAAACTAAGGTTCATATGAATGAATGGGAAGAATTATACTGGAATTTATTGTAATATTTTCCATTTTATCATAGTAGTACTATAAAAAGTATATAAACGTATCTCATGTTTGTAAAAGAAACATGACACAGGAGAGAAGTGTCTGTAGTGATGAATTGCAGTCTTTCCAGTCATTGGTCGGGAGCCAGAAAACAGACCATAATAGCCAGTCCAATCATATAATACACTGCAGCAGTAAACATTCAGGTGTCTGCGAAGCCCATTCCGGCGTCCCCTCATTCCACAGTGAAATTCTTTGGATTTAGGGAGTGAGAATGCTGCACCCCACCCCTCCCTGCCAACATCGCCAAAAAAAAAGAAAAATGCAGAAAGAGTTGCATCTTACCTCCCCTGCATGACTGATGAATGTGGGTCGCCCAAACTCGGCGACGACCGGGTGGGAGATTGACGAGTGGAGATTTCTGCTCTGCGAAACAGGAAAATGAGATTTATGGCCCCTCCTGTCGGGCCGAGTGTGGCTACATCAGAAGATTTACGATAACGCTGGCGGAGGTGGAATCCATCTTTCCCAGCTTTTGTTCTTTACTGGTACTCTGCATTTACGTGCACATGCTAGGCCTGCATCATGACACAGACATTGCTGAGCCAAATAACCAGAACATAGTGACTAAGACTTGGGAAGGAAGAGGGGTGACTCATCAGGAAACATGTTGTTACCGTCTGTTACCCAGTATTAATTAGTTATTAAGTTATTAATTACATGACTGATGCATTACTTCTTTGTTTTGTCTCCACAGTCTGGAAGTAAGGAGAGAACAATTTACCTCCCGCCCTGTAGGGGGCAGTGTTAGCAGTTCAGTCATATGGTATGGGATCTCAGGGAACAGTATTGTTTTGTTTCATGCTTATTTCTTCTCTGGTATCTCTCCTCCAGGAATTAAAGGACAAGGTGACTCAGCTGCTCCCCCTGCTGCCTGTGCTGGAGCAGTATAAGGCGGACGCACGCATGATCGTCCAATTGAAAGAGGAGGTGCGGAACTTGACGCTGGTGCTGGTGGCCATTCAGGAGGAGATGGGGGCCTACGACTACGAGGAGCTGCGGCAACGGGTGCTGCTGCTGGAGAGCAGGCTGCAGTCCTGCATGCAGAAACTGGGTATGATAGGGAATACAAATAACTAAAGTGGGGTGATGAGAATGAGGCTTTGAAAGCCATGGATTACCATGCAGTGTCCCCAGTGGGGAGCCATAAATTAAGGTTGTTAAGCCAAGCAAGGATGACCATGGCTTCTGAAGCCTGATTTCTCTAATCGCCATGAATAACGCACTCGATCCATGATCTACGCCTGTGCGAATGTAGGAATTTGTTTGTGAAGAGGCAGTTACTTGCACATCTGAGCAACTCGGTAATGACTATTGCAACTACTTTTCACTTAGCGGATAATGAAATTACACGCCCTGAACACATTAAAGTGAAGGGAATTGCTCATTCCCCATGTAAAAGAACAGTCTAAAAATCATCACGGAAGGCCCCAGTAAATAAGATAAACACAAAGCCATTCCCCTGTATCTTTTGTGCTAACTTCACTCATTTCACGAGGACTCCCAAACCCCAGATCGCTGGCTAAGGGGTGGAGCTCCAGTCCACGGGAAGCTTAAGGGCTTAAGGCGTAAACTCTCTTCACGGCGCTGGTACATGCAGCCCTCGATCCGAGACCAAACACGGCAGGATCAGATTGCCGTGCTGCGGCCGACACACATCCTGTTGCCTCACTATTATTACTGATTGTTAAAATTGATTGTTGAGGCTGTTAGTCTGGGAAGGGGGGGGGGGGGTGATTTAAAAAGTGGCTGTCACATCCATGTATTGTTGGACCCATAACGTGGAAATGAAATTAATCTGGCCCTTGACGGGGGCAGATTGACGTAGATGCTACATGGCTTTGGAGGTACAGGACAACATGTCGCCCACAAGGCTTTAATAAGACGCCTGTGTTATGTAAATGACGGGAGTCGATAAACCATTAAAAAATTAGGAAGGATCAATGGAAGGTGGAGGCCTTTTGTGAAAAGAGCCCATCCCTCATAGATATTTCATTTTTAACAATGTCAAGAGCAACAGAAGAAGGAGAATGACTCAAGGGGAAAGAGCTCTTAAGGTCGATAGACACTGTAAATGTTTTTCTCTGGTCCTATAATGTCTAAGGCCCGCAGTTCGGAGTAATCTAAGTCTGAATAGTCCATTCTACAGATATTTTAATATAACCTGGGTTAACATCCTGCTTGGGTCCAAAGCGGTTTTTCATTTACTTATCATTTACGCAGCTGAAGGTACCATTAACATGACCTGTATGCCTGCGACTCGGTTTTGGTTGTTGATTCGGGCATCTGAGGGAGATAAAACAGCATCAGTAACCTCTGATGTGGGTGTGATTTCCCTCTTAATTAATAACCCTTTCAAATGCGCCTTTGGAGTCTACAGAAAGCTGCCTTTTGGGATCTCTGTTCTATTTCAACAAAAGCTTTACATTCAGGATGCCCGTGGGTCTTTCTGGGAACATCTCTCCTTAAGTGTCATTGCAGGAACTTTTGCACTAATTACTGTGTTGTAACCATTTAGGTCAGAAGTTTTGTGCTCTCCTGTGGTCAGCAGACCGACACCGAACTCACACGCCCTCATATCTTGAAATGTGACTCATGTGTAATGAGCTTCGGGCTTATTTCTACAAGACAAAGAACTCAAAACTGCTTATTTACCAATATGAAACCACTCAATGCTCATTTATCATTATAAAAGCTGAGTCTGAACCTGGTGGCTTTCTGGGATTAGATGTATGTCTGTATGTCTCTGACTGCCCAGGCTGTGGGAAACTGACGGGCGTGAGTAACCCAATTACCATCCGTGCCTCGGGGTCCCGCTTTGGCTCCTGGATGACTGACACAATGATCCCCAGCTCGGACAGCAGGGTAAGCACCTGAGCCCCATTTAATCAACAGCGTTTCACCTGCTGCGGTGTTTGTTGATCGTTCGGCCCCAACCCATGCCTGCTTTTTATGTATTAGCACTGTAACTGTAACTAATGAAGAAATCATTATTTATTTATTAATCATTATTTATTAAATAATTTATGTTATTTAATGGAAAAAATAGGTAACACTTGAGGGGACACACATAATGTAGTAGCACATGCTTACTTAATGCATTAATTAACCATTAATTAACCATTAATTAAGTGTTAGTTTACCATCATTCAAAGAATTCAGTTTTTTTTTGTCATATGCACAATAAAAATGCAGGAACTGTATTAGTTAATTATTAACTAATTAATTAACTGTTAATTAATATAACACCTAAATAGAATATATGAGACATCATGATTGATTAATGATGAATGAGCCTGGAATCAATACACAACTAACACAGAGTTACTTGTTAATTAATGTTTTAAGTAAAGCATGTACTACAACATCATTTGTCCCCTCTAACCGGTGACTGAAGATTATATATCCAAGTCTCTGTTCAAAGAAACAAGACCGATATAAATATCATACAGAAGGATTTGTCGGGGGGTATATCTCTCTCTCTCTTCACCTCCTGAACAGCCCCTCCCTTGACCAACATCTCTTTATCCCCCCTTCATTAGAGGCATACAACAGTCCTGTCAGAGGAGGCCACAATGATTAATTACCCCCTCGTAAGCCCGGAAATTAACAGCTTGTTGTGACAAAAGTTTCCCCCAATCATCTTGGTAATTACTGGGTGGTGTCCCTACGGGAGAAGGGCGCCAGGAGACGGGCACAGTAATGGCCTGTCTGCCACTCCGTCTCCCCATTACAGTGCGATTTCACAGGATCCCCTGCATCTACGAGCCTGAATGAATAATGATGAGGGGGCGGCAAAATGGCTGCCATGTGCCTTAACCTGGGACTGTTTCTCAGAAAGAGAATGAACCACACATGATGGACAACGCGGACACATCGTTATCAACCAGTGAAAGCTATTAACCAGTCATTACCAGTGACTATACCAAAGAGAAATTAGCTGTGGGTTAATGAGCTACAGGAAGCCCCTTATCAGTCAGTGCAGGACCACCTTGGGTTGCATCCTGTTGTGAAGCCCCCAAGAGTTACTAAAATTGTTTTTTTTTTTTTTTTTAAATCATGTGACCACTACCTAATACTGGCCATTTTTTGTCAGTAATTGCCTACTTTTCACAGTTTCCGAGACTGCGGGGTGCACAATTTGCATTTCCATTCAGGCAATTTGTGACCCGCATCTCACCTTTATTCATCTGGCTTATGTTGTGAGTCAAAACTTTATTTAATAGGAACATTATCGGTGAAGGGGGCGGTATAGAAGCTCAGTAGGTTATGCTGTCACGTGGGTTTTTCTCTACGCACTTGCTGTGAAATCTTGAATGGGCTCTCAAACTATTTTTTTATTAGGCCTCCACTCACAATCCAAAGATTTTCAGCTTATTTAAGCTAGTAAATGTGTTGCTCTTGGGTAAGTGACACAATGAATGATTGTGTTTGTTTTAGAATGCACTAATGTCCTGTCTAGAGCATACCCTTACCCTGCACCCTTGCACATGCTTTCTGGGACAAGCAAAAAAGGGAATGGGATTCACCTCAACCATGTGTCCTTGAACCGTGAGAGAAAATCTCAGTACTTAGAGGGAAACCGCACAAATACAGGGAGAAGTAACATAAATTCTACACACACTGGATTCATGTTCAAACCCACACCATTGTGAGGTTCGAATCGACACATTCGCCCCAACCAATGGCCATTATAGCTCCAGTCATTCCTTCTGTCTCCCAGGTATGGTCTATGGATGGCTACTACAAGGGTCGTCGCGTGCTGGAGTACCGCTCACTCAGCGACTTCATCAAGGGCCAGAACTTCGTCCAGCACCTCCTGCCACACCCCTGGGCGGGCACGGGCCACGTGGTCTACAACGGCTCACTGTACTACAACAAGTACCAGAGCAACATCATCATCAAGTACCACTTCCGCTCACGCAGTGTGCTGGTCCAGCGGAGCTTGGGTGGCGCCGGGTACAACAACACCTTCCCGTACTCCTGGGGCGGCTCCTCGGACATCGACCTGATGGCCGACGAGAGCGGCTTGTGGGCCGTCTACACCACCATCCCCAATGCGGGCAACATCGTCATCAGCCGCCTAGAGCCCCAGAGCTTGGAGGTACTCCGGAGCTGGGACACGGGGTTCCCCAAGCGCAGCGCCGGCGAGGCCTTCATGATTTGCGGCACCCTCTACGTCACCAACTCCCACCTGGCCGGTGCCAAGATCTACTTCGCCTACTACACCAACTCCTCCACCTACGAGTACACAGACATCCCCTTCCACAACCAATACTCCCACATCTCCATGCTGGACTACAACCCACGTGAGCGGGTTCTCTACACCTGGAACAACGGGCACCAGGTTCTGTACAACATCACGCTGTTCCACGTCATCAACACCTCAGGGGACTAGCGCTGGCTGCCAGGGGCAGCAGGAATGAAACACAATCGAGAAACGAGTCATAAACGTGTAGGGAACTCCAGACGTCTACAAAAGACTTTTTCTAACATTTAAAGTCTTCATAGAGTGCTATTATATACAGACAGAAACAAAAAGCATCAACAGCAAGGCCAATAAAGAGATACTGTTCTTTTCTTTTTCTCTGTGTGACGATACGCATGGTAATTTTCTTTGTGAACGGAAATAAATATCAGCCTTTGCCATTTTAGAGCTTGTTCTCCTGTTTCTGCTTTCGCGTCTGACAGAGGACGCTCGCCTGAATAAATGACATCGAATTTGTCCAGGAGGCTGCAGACAATAACATCTGTTTTGCAAATGGATTTCTCTCCCTCTGTTTAAAAGCCGCATAATTCGCCCCATCCACTGCACGGGTCGTTCACAAACACTGTGCTTGTTCTGTGGCAGCTGCCCATCATTGCTGGCACGAATTGCAGTCTTTTTTTTAAAAAAAATGTGAAATGCCTGACCATGTTCCGGTGGTCTGAACACCTCAAGCTTTTGTAAACAGGAGGGGCTCAAATGCCACAACCTGGTATTAAAGTCCTAAGGGTGTTTACCGATACAGTCTAGTGCATCCTCTCAGGGGACACAGAGGAATCTGAGGGTTCGAGAGATAGATGTGAGTGTGTGTATGTGTGTGTGTGTGTGTGTGTGTGTGTGTGTGTGTGTGTGTGTGTGTATGCGTGTGTCGGGGGGGGTTCATAGATCCCTTTGCATCTGATCGATTGGTGCGACCTCAGAAAATTAAATATTAACTGTATAAAGACAAATATTATCATTCTTTTACTGAATTTCAAAATGTTTTTATTGATTTTTAAGGATTCTATTTAATTTCATACTGTAAATCCAGCTCCAGTTCTACATTTTACCAAAAACTGGGGGAAAATGCAAGCATTGTAGTGCCCTAGGGATTGGGGGAGACATGATGTTTGGTAGATGGAAGAGAGAGTGAAACGTGTTGGGAAAGAAGGATGGACTCCAGCTTGCCCCTCCTGCACCTGCAAATGAGAGCAATGAAAGACGCACTAGGTGGTAAAAATGTTAAGTTACTTTAGAGGAAAGACACAACTAAGCACAATGATAATAAGACTGATACAGTGGGGCAGAGAGGGAGGGCTGGAGGATGAGGGCAGCCGAGGCAGGGAGGAGGCCAAGCTTCCATTCCCTGATCCCAGGGATTTCCTGCTCCAACACCCCCCACAGGCCCGTTCCATAGATCAATCCCGACCAGGAGTGGGTCATGTACAGCCTCCTGTGTGGCTCACACTTGTTGAGGCGCTTTTAGGGTGTCCCAGAGCAGACGGTGTAGAACCAAATAAATGTGTCACAAAGCACCACCTCTGACTGCTCAGAAGAGCCCGGCGTTGATGCCGCCTGGGGAGGCACGAGACCGTCTCTTCCTGCCCTCCAACTTCCTATCAGTTCCTGGAGAGAAGAAACTGCCCGTCCCACTCCCCCATAAATCAGACACATCCTGTGCTATCACCCTAAAGCCCTTGAGAACCATCTGACCACAGCAGAGAAGAACCACGTTCGTTCAGAACCAGGCCAATTGATTTACTGCTAATTATTATAGTATTGATCAGCCTGAGCAGACTGAAGAGTATTGATTTTAGTCTTCAAATCTGATCCTTAGCAGTTATACTACTTTATATTTTATGTACCCTTAAAAGCAGTCTGTTAAAATTTAACCGAAACCAACCGAGGGAACAACCCGTAACAAAAATGCGAAGCTGATATCATAAAAAATCCCTTCTTACCAAATATGTTGTATTCTGTATTACAAATTATTCCAAAAATACCATCATCATCATTCACCTTGAAAACTAATCATTACATTCAAGTTTTAAATCTCAACCTGCCTTCTGTGCAAAAGATTCAGATCAGATGGCTTATTAAAATAAACTGTTACTTATAACAGCTGGTGTTTTTCTTATTTCCCAAATCAAGTGGCCGACTTTAATGTAGATGAAAAAGATAAGAATAAACGCCTTGTCTTAAGACAAACGCGATGTTTCAGATGTCTGATTCCAAACAATCCTCGTGTCTGACGGTGGGAGAGAGGTCTGAAGGTAATCCAGGTGGCAGCAGAGCTCACAGCGGCAGTAATCCAGGTAGAAGGAGCTTCAGGAGAGGTGGTTAGTACTGCTGACAATGTGAAGCTAACCTTGGGAAGGAACACGAGCCCCATTAAAGCCTCTGCAGAGAGGATCATTCTGGCAAACACACCTACCAACGAACACAGGGGAGGACAGGATTTATACACGTCAGACATCATAAATGCCATGACCTTGTGTCTTTGAGATACGCAGATAAAGACTGCGATTAAAGCTGCGATGTCTGTCAGGGGCCCACATCCACCTGCCCCCGCGTCCCATATGTCCGTCACCCCGTATCAGTGACCCCCCCCCTTCGCTTTAGCCCGAATCTCCTCGCCTCCAGTATCACCCCCCATGCGAAGACATCTGGTGTCAGAGCCGCTGGCCCCTCGCATGCGAGTCCTCCGGGTTAATGCCAGGTTCCGACGGCTCCGGATCCGGCCCCTGAATGAATAAACAATATGGCAAGACTGGAAAAGGAGAAGCAACACTCGCAGCAAGGTAATTACCAGTTCTACATTTGCACTGAATTGAAAATGAGCTTTAATTAAAGGGGTTTAATTAGACATGGGCACAACTCATGATGAGACTGTATACACACACACACACACACACACACACACACACAGACGCTGTGGAGGATTACCCCGATCAAATGAGGATGGAGACCCTGCGGCGATGCTCCTGGAGCCCCCATGCACCACCGATTTCAAATATGAGGGTTTATACATTATTCATTCATTTATCCGTTTAACAGAGCTTGACAAATTATAAGACGTTATCAAAAAAAGTAAAAAAATACAGATTCTGCTGTTCATGTAACCCAGCAGGTTCTTCCTCCCCAGGACTGTGACTGACAGCTTCCCCTGTGGTCAGGGAATCGGAGGAAAGTGCCGGAATTAGCCGAAAGATGGAATAAAGATAAAAAGGAGTCGCAAGCGTGGTCACGTGACATAACGCCTCGATCAGCCATCATTCCGTCTCGAAGGCAGCTGCTCTTCACCATGAGATAATGATTCAGAACAAGTCACATAATGGGAAGCAGCATAAGAATCATCAGCCAGTTGAAATGCTGCATTTTTGTCTTCACGTATTGCGTGTTTTCAGTCAATCTGCAGATCTGATGCTCAGCTTGATTAAACATTGATTCAAAGATTTCAGTAAACAATTCCTGCAAGATTTATAAAGAGATCCCGCTATCCATCGCTGCATGCATAAAAATTATATTATATATGTAATAAAACCCTAACCAGGACAAGAGGTTAGAAGGTGAATGAAAATAAAATATTTATTATTATATAAAATGGCCACAGTATGGTTGTTGTTGTTGTTCCATTTACTTCAAGATTCTCTAACTTTTAAACACAGTCCACTGCACTGCATTCTGTACTGACATTATACATTAATCAAAGAGAAATATTTATTTTGCAATTGTCTTCCTATCTTGTGAACCCCTACCTGGTCAAACGGCTTGGATGGAGGACTCCAAGGCCCCTCACTGCCATGTGTGGGGATTATTAGCATCTCTCTGTAATACAAGAACCTGGGGTTTGGGATTGTCCTTAAGCGGATCTTCACAGAGAGCGGAATAAGAGCGGAATAGCCTTCAAATGAATAATGGATGAGGCGGAGGGAGTGGAATGGAGCTGCAAAAATAGCAGGTGTTCCTCAAAATGAGAGGGTGGGGAAGAAGGGAGGAGGACAGGGAAGAAGGGAGGAGGGCGAGGAAGAAGGGAGGAGGGCGAGGAAGAAGGGAGGAGCGCGGGGAAGAAGGGAGGACGGCGGTGAAGAAGGGAGGAGCGTGGGGAAGAAGGGAGGAGGGCGGGGAAGAAGGGAGGAGCGTGGGGAAGAAGGGAGGAGGACAGGGAAGAAGGGAGGAGCGTGGGGAAGAAGGGAGGAGCGCGGGGAAGAAGGGAGGAGGGCGGGTGGGGGACAAACAGTGATGAAGAGGAGCAGGATAGGGCACATTAAAGAAGCAGTGAAACAGAGGACACACCGATAATGAAGGAATACGACAAGAACTGACTGGGGATCAGTGCAGAACCAGCCCATCGGCTTGTGTCAGGAAGCGGCTTGTATCAAAGAGATTAATCATTAGCCTGTCAGGGGGACATGAAGGATGACTGTAACTAAATAAAAACAGGCCGTACCACCTGCCCACTCCAGGCCCACGGTGCAACACTCGTTAATTAGGGCTGCAACGTGAATGCAAGTGCTGACAGCTGTTTTATACCTCAGCAATCTACCACCCCAAATTACAGTCCTGCACTTGTCAAAGGGGGGCTGCCTATATTCACCCTCTTTAAACTAGGAAATGTTGCGTGCAGGGTGAGAAGCAGGGAGAGAGAAGGAGGCAGGAGAGCGGGGTCATGGAGAGGGGCATCAGGGGGACGCATAGATGAGATGGTTGGAAATGAGAATGGCAGGAGGTGAAGGCGGGACTCTTCAGAACATCTCCCAGCTGAATCCTCCAGATTCTGCTTGTGCTTTTGATTATGTTTCTGAATACAACCCCATAAGCCTCCTAGACCAAAACTCATTACTCTGATTTGTGGGGCACAAGTGAAGTTGAATTTCTTAAGTAAAAGCTATGGTCTGCTTCTTTATACACTGGGAATTCTCACATTGTACATTTCCTCACAGCAGAGTAGTTCTGCTACAGCTGTCTGGGATACCTGGTTCAGATCCTGGGTTATTTTTTCCTACTATATCAAAACAGGCACAACTGTGTCAGAGGGAACCAGCCAATCGGTTATTTGGACAAATGCAGGAAGTGAGTGGATTTCACACCTGAAAAAGTCCTGGTGGGGGGGTTAACAACACCTTGTTTAAACTGTTCGCTGATTTCACGTCAAACATGCCGTCAATCAGATGCTGTTTGCAATAGTCTGGTGCATTAGTGTAAGTGCTGCTCCATGGATATGGGAAGGGAGAATGGAAGAGGGACTTCATTTGGGTGAAGATTGAATGAAGATTGGATAACCAATGAATGAGGGACTAGGAAGACAAGAATCAATGAAGATGGGATAGCCAATGAATGAGGGAGGAGGAGGACAAGAATCAATAAAGATGG